>DWNM01000319.1:0-11718 GCA_018250375.1 Narcosius parisi helen
ATACGCACATAAATTAGAAAAGTCAGAAGTGTGTGCCTGGGATTTGAACCTCGGTCCTCCCGTTGGAGAGACCGAGTTCATAACTACTAGGCTATCACTGCTTAATAAAAAGGTTAATAAAAGAAAGGGTTCTACCACCTTCAAAATCACCGTGGGTATAGACTGCTGAGAACAAAATGAAGCACTACGATAGAAACAAGAACAAAAATATATTAACAAAAATGTTAAGATGGTCTGTTACTACTAGTGTGTTCAAGGAAAACACTATATCACGTTGAGTAAGAGAAATTATTTCCTCCTACATAAGGAAAAATGATACAACTCGAACAAAATAATTAATTGGCCGGAAGAAATCCGCACTTAATTGATTCCTTGGACATAAAATCTTTATTCGGAGTAATTTTGTTCCGTATGTTTTGTTAGCTGTACTTATTGTATTTCATGCGTCCAAATACGAGTAATTACTAAACATGAGTATGGGAATCTATGTTGATAATCTGCATTGGGATAGAAAGCTAAAGGAATAATTCGGATGTAGGCGACCGCGGCCGACGACCGCGATAAACAAATGCAAGCGGGGCGCACGACCCATTGCTTCGTTTGAATTTATATGGAGCTAGACAAACTATGCGACAGCGTCGCTTGCATGCCACGCCCACCTGTTGCAGTCGTCGGTCGCGTGCTTCGTCTAGTGTGCTAGTGCTCCGTATAAGTATATCTAGTGCTTCATACTACGCAGTGGGTAACGCGTCCCGCTAGCTTTTGTTTGTCGCGGTCGTCGGTCGCGGTGCTATTCCTTAATACGCAAAATTGGAGATTCAAGCGGCAATTTCAGTACAATCATTGGTCTCTTCAGCCATTAAAAGTCCACTGTTAAAAATAGATCTTCCCTAAATAACTATTACTTAGCCCCAGGCCCACAGTAAAATAACTTCGTAAAAAACTATTGACAATCTCTTGGATTTGAACCAGTAACTGCTTTCTATATTAATGAAAATGAGAGTAGTGCTATGCGAGATTTCGACATAGTCTTTGATTAATTACACGTAAATAACGAATAAGAAGTAGTGATAGCTTACTGGTTAGAAACTCGCCCTCTCAATCGGGGCGTCCGATGTTCGAATCCCAGACATACCTCTGATACCTCTGATTTTTCAAGATATATGTGTATTAGAAATTGATTATCACTTAGAGGGTGAAGTAAAAACATCTCGAATAAATCAGAAACCCTGGGATAAAAAGTTCTAAGGATGTGTGATTGACCAATTCGATCTTGAGAAGCGCAATGGGTTATGGCCTAAATCCCTGTTACTCTGAGAGGAGTCCCGTGCCCAGCAGTGGAACAATAGTTTGACGACGAAGGAACAAGAAAGGCTGCCGAATCAAACTTCTGGAATGAACGGTAATTTTCGGGGACTACATCTTCACGCTCTGTTCCCTGTTCGTTGGCGAAATAATTGGGCGGTTTACCACTTCCTTACTGAGTCAGACTATAATTATACTCAAAATAGTTTCCAACAAAGGAAGCGGTATTCATGCAATACAAGCCGTAATCGCCGTTTCTGTCGGGTACAATCAATGTACAATTATACACATATGACTAGCTTTTGCCTGCGATTGTATTTATTTGGACTTGGCCATGGAACTTGTAAATGGCAATTGTAACCACTTTGTCATGAATGTAGATAAACCAAAAAGCATAACACCAAACATGAATATAATATAATATCGGTGGTAGAACCCTTTGTGGTTCGACTCCGGAGGCACCACCGTCATACTTATTTCTTCCCTATGATAGCAAGCAGCGCTGCTGTTTATGGTTTGAAGGGTGTGGTAAGGAAGAGATACTTATCCGAAGCGTCCCAACTTAATCTTCAGGGAAGCAACGCATTTGTGGTAGACCTTGGGTAGGACTCCTTATCCAGGGTCGATTACAGATGTCCGTGGGCAGCAGTAGCCACTTTCCATCAGGTGGACTGCATGCTCGTTTGTTACTTCCATGTTATAAAAAAGAATGAATGTAGTGGTAAAAAATGAAATTCTTTTTGTTGCGACATTGGAGACACCACCGCCACACCTTATTGATTCACGCCTCTATGTTCTAGTTTGAAGGGTGTAGTAAGGAAGATGTACTTATCCGAGGCGTTCTAACTTAGTCCCCAAGGGTAGCAATGCATCTGCGGCTGACCTCTGGTAGGACTAATATCATCTGGGTTTGATTACAGATGTTTATGGCAGAGGCCATTTACATAGACTACATGCTCGTTTGATACTTCTGTATTACAAAAAAATGTAACTTGAAGCTCAGGCTTATTTACACCAAGATTTAGTCTTAGCTTCTTACAGTACATACTTCGCGAACTGTTTAAGGTAAACACAAAAATGTGCATCGTATGATTGCAACTACAACTGCGATTCTATTGTTGTAAGTTCAAACAAATTTCATTACTTTTGTACTGAACCAAGAACTGAGAAATGTAACGCTCAATATCAGCAGCACCGGCGTCATCGCTCAAGGTTTAGTCTTAGCATCTCACTGCCAGTATTTCGCAAACGTATTAAACATAAAAAATATATATGACATTAAGCGAAAGTTTAAGTTCTATAGAAAGCTAAATATACCCTACTTACACTTCGATAAGTTAATAAAAAAAATGTTCATTAGACCCCAAAATGCATTCTATACCCTTGTGTCAGCCAGCTTTTTAAATCTACTTTAACAAGGATTATATTTAGCTAAGTTATGTGGGAGTCAAAATCCTTGCAAAACCTTTGAAAATCCTCCAACTATTAGCAGGCCTTATATTGCACTGACGAATAACCCATAATGATGAACAATCGACAGGAAATTGAAACGGAAAACAACACGCTGGTCATCGTGCTAGGATGCGAGGCAGTAGAGCTGAACCTCCTCCTCACCTTCATGTACACTGGAGAAGTCACCGCATCCAAGAAGAACCTGCCTTCCCTCCTCAGACTCGCCCAGACCCTCAAAGTATCAGGACTGACTGACGCCGACACAGTGAGTAGATTGTTTTAAGAGTCGATACATATTTTTGTCTTAAATAACTTAAAGAAGTGGTCAGGTGAACTACAAACTTCGAGTCAATTTTCATGTTTTAATAGACATCATTGCTTTTTTTACCAAATAAAACCAGTGTCAAATGCTGCTGTATTCTGGTTTGTACGTGAGCCATTCCAACTCAGTGCTCAGAGGCTTCAACGCATACCTTTGGTGACTCTAAGACTATTTGGGGTTGACTATAAACATCTTTGGCCGACAACGCGGATTTATCATTACGTGGACTGATTGCTCGCTTATTAAAAAAGGAGAAAACGAGAAACAAGCTTCAGGGATTATCATTTACCCTAATTAAAGGACCTCTCTTAGCAGATTTTTTTTATACTATAAAGTAGCAAACTATCATGCAGCTCACATGATGGCAAGTGGCAACTGCCGCTCATGGACATCAGTAACCAACCCCAGATAAGATTACAGTCGTACTTGATGTTGACCACAGATGCGTGGCTACCCCTGAAGCTTAAGTTGGAACGCCACTGATAAGAATGTCTCTTTTACCATACCCTTCAAACCAGAAAACAGCAGTACTTTACACTGCTGCTATTGGGCAGAAATAGGTGTGGCGATGGTGCCTTCGAAGTCGAACCACAGGGTTCTACGCATCTTCAAAATTAATTTACAAAATTATAATATCAAAGATTTTCATTTCAGAATTCCACACTATCCCCAACAGAGCCAGAGCCAACTGATACCGCCGAATCACCCACAATCCTGGACAAAGATGAACAACCAGATTTCCTAACTTCAGAGAATTCTGATAGCAACAAAGTGAATTTCGAAACGCATAATGAGATACGAGAACCGGAATATACTGATACGAGAGTCGAAAAGGATAGGCTAAGCAAATTACATCAGATTGTACAGAATTTGTACAGTACTCACAAGATAGGTAATGTAGCGGCAGCGGTTTCCACGCCTACACACAATCTAGATGGTAAGATGTTTTCTTTATTAAATAGTATGCAGTCGATTTGATGATAAATGATCACAGTATACGGTATCTGTAATTGATTGCAAATTAAAAAAAAACAAGAATATTTTATTCAAAGTAGATCCTTTACAGATTCTTTTTGAAAGTCATGAATCCATTTCGCAAGGTGTTTCGTTATGGAGTAGCCGAAAATTTGGCAGGAATCTTGCCTGAGATTGATCACAGATGTGTTGCTGTCCCCGACGACTAAGTTGAAATACATCATATTAGTAGATCTGCCTTGCTACACGCCAGAATCAGAGTAAATTACAGCATTCATTGTAATATAAAAACTGACGTGACACTGTTTCTTGCGTCTTCCTAAAACGAGACTTTACAAGCATTGTTTTCTCAAAAATAAACATTTCTTACAAAACTAATTCAAGTATAATTAGCAATAGCCAAAGGCGTAAAAGTTTCATAATTATATATATAAAATAAATACAACACTTGTACTATAATTTTAATACTTGATAATTCATAAGTAACAAAATTATAAATGACATGTTCAAATCCTTTTAGTAAAACCCAACGCAACAAATCAAAACCATAATATCAAACATTTCAGAATTGACCGAATCGTACGACAGAAAATGGCGGGCGAACAGCTCAGTATGCACGATATGCAACAAGCGTCTGAGCAACCAGTACAATTTGCGCGTGCATATGGAGACGCATGCGGGCCGGCGCCACGCGTGCCGCGCCTGCAGCCACGTGTCGCGGTCACGTGACGCGCTGCGCAAGCACGTCGCGTACCGCCACGCGCCGCGGGACAGGCGTGACGTGTGATGCATGCGTGATTTAGGCTGACCGCCCATTGGCTACTATCCAACCAATGCCTACCAAAAATCGAAACTTGACAATATTCAATAATTAATAACATGGAATAATCACAAACGTCTGTTATTAATAATCAATCTATTCAATGTTTTTGCGACAAAGATTGTAAATGACAATTTTTGCTTAGCAAATATTGTCAATTTTCTTTTGTTGATAGGCAAAAATTGTAAAGATTGATATTAATAAGGGATGTAAGTAGTAGTTAATGCGAGTGGCAAAAGTTGCTCGACGTCTATTAATGGCGTATGCTATCCAGACTCGTATAAGATCGACCATTTAGGTACAGATTTTTCGAATAAAATCACTGATGTACCCCTTACAGTCGCCCAGACAATAAATTTTATGCGCAAGCCATAGTGACGTCAGCAACTGCTCAATAGCTAGACAAATGGTAGCCTACGCAACTATCGCTTAGACGATAGTAGCCAATCAGCGGTCAGCTTTAGGCAATTATACAAGCGTTATAAAAGACATAGGCTGTACACGCTTCAAGACAGTAAGTTATCAACCTACTAAACATTTTTGACTAAGCATTTTTCCTCAAGAAATGCAAAGCTTTTCATATTTAGTAGGTACGTTTTATTATTGTATTTAGACGTCTCAATTTAGATCAGATGAAAAATTGTACTATTCTAAATGTAGAGATTGAAAAACATAATGCAATTTTTATGTTAATAATAAAAATATCGTAATATAAATATAACAAGAATTTAGAGTCAAACACCTACACATTTAAACCGGATTATTTTTTTTACTAATAAAAAAATGTTAAATGAATTTAGGGTCTAATCTACATTTAAAACGGAGAGATTTTTCCAAATCTTTAGGGTATTTTTACTGGGATTAATTACTTTTGATCAAAAGTTACTTTTCATTGGATAAAATAGTTGGCGTGTGTATGGCCTAATAAAAAATTAAGTAGAATCAGTGTAGCTCAAATATCTTCAACGTTTTAATGATTTTGAAAGTCTTTGCACATAAGTTAAAAGAATCAAGGATTTTCTTTCTTTCTTTTGCACATCTTATATTGTACTTGTTTTTATTGTTGTCTCCTTTTATCGCCTAGAAAAAAGGTGAGAGGGCAAGACGTTCATTGTGTTGTGATACTCCAGAGCATTGCTTCCCAAGTGATCCGCGAAAATTAAAAATATGGTTCGCGAACTAATTAAAATTTTAATTGAATTCGTTTTGTTATGCTGCTAGCAAGATACAATTTTTAGAAGGAATCTTGTGCCATTTAATTATTTCTTGCTTTAACGGTGATAGAAAATATCGTGAGAAAACATAACAATATACCCTAGGCTTAGAATTTACAGAGCGTTTAGATAAAAAATTGTCGTCAGTTTAAAGGCTTGCACACATTAGGGCAGGCCACATCGCAACGCATCGTATTACAAAAATCCGCCTATATCATTTTCGTTCGTTTTGTATCAACTATCGCTCAATATAAGCGGGACGCACCGCACCGTTGAACAACGCGTCGACGGTGTGTTACGGCGCAACTTATTTCCGCATCGTGTGCGGTTGTTTGCGCGGAAAATGTGGGCAACTTATACCGATGGTCTTCCGTCAGATTTGCTATCGTGTTCCGTCGAGCAGTGGCAGCTACGTAACCGCACAAAACTACGATCTTATAAGTTTAGAAATAAAACAGCTATTCCGCGTCCGCGCGCGGCGACGTAAGGATGCCGTACCGTGAGTGTTCACTCTTAAGTTTCTCTAAACTTCTTAAACATATTAGATGTCTACCAATTCGCACTTTGCCTGCATGGCAGAGTGCGGCTTTCATGTTTCTCATTTTAAGAGATCCCGTAATGAAATTGTAATTGAATAATGAAATTATAAGTAAAGGCAAGGGAAAGGGGAAGTCAGGAATCAAACATAGCATAGTTGGTTTAGCGTGCGAGAACACATATTTTTAGATATCTTATACGTATGTGAGGCGATCCAATTTAGTCGTCAGGGCTGGGAACGCATCGGTGATCAACTTTAAATAGGACTCGCGTCCTACTTGGGTTTGGTTGCACTTCCAATTCATGGTCTCGTCGTGAACCCACTACTACTAGGTACCGATATCCTCTTAATGAAAGAGGTTTAGACCATAGTCCACAGCGCTGGCCTATTGCGAATTAGTAGACTTCGACGCACATTTAAAAACCCTTTTTTAAGGACTTTCAGATCTACTCAGATTTCCTTACCACGTTTTCCTTCACCATTATAGCATGTAATCAATAATTTCTAAAACGCACATAACTTTGAAACGTTCCAGGTACGGCCCTAAGATGCGAACTTAGAACCCGTAAATGGGAATGCCGAAATTCAAGTCAAGGTTGGGAACCATTGCTCTAAATGATTACGGGCTTGATAATTGTATGTTGAATATCCGTCCACCAATAAAATAATACGCCGAAACAATATTTATCATAAAGAATACTAGCATAAGTTTAATATTTCTTTCATTATGTAGAAAATTAATCAAAATATAGTACCTAAACAAAAAGACGTTTTTTGAAAAACAAACTTAAGTAAAAATATTTATGGAAATTAAAACATAATCATCATAAAATTAAACTGAAAAACAAAATATGACACTTATTAGATGTAAGACAATAGTTTTCTAGTTCTAATTTATTTAAAAATAACACAAATATTTTATGATTCATATTAATAATTTATTTACTTACATGTTATTTGGAAATTGTATTGTTGACTGTACGTACCTGCTACGTGATACGTACTTGAATGACTTTGAAATACTAATAATAATATTTTATTAAATGTTTATTTGTACTCAATTTCATTGCATATTTATTAAATATGCGCATGATTTACATTTAATATTGATACCTGTTATTTCCCGCCGAAATGATTTTCTTATTTTTTCTATTTTGTCTGTGGTCTGTGAATATTTTTTCTCAAAGCAAAGCAAAGCTCTTGACCTGAAAAGCCAGGCGTCGCTGTAAATCCGAATTTAAGTCTGAAACAGACAAGATACACTTAAACTTCACCTTGAGGTTGTTTAATGATATTTTTCAGTTTTTCTTCAGTTCTAAGAATAGCGAGAGACGTAAATTTAATTTTTGTTTCATAATTTCTTCGCCAATGTGGAAGTAATTAAAAAATCAAAGGAATTAGATGACTGTACTGTAGCTAGATCATTGTTTAAAAGGTTATTTGAAAACTAAAACTAAAACTGAAAATGAAGATGATAAGATGATGACAATATTATTTTTTTGTGTAATTTTTCAACGCTTACAGTTATTTTCGATTTAAATTTATAAAACAAAATGTTTACGTGACTATAAAATTGGTCTGTATACAATTCTCTATTATATTTGTTTATCTCCATTTCATTAGTCGTGCACAAATTATTATCAAATACGCGTGCATGACTGAGTTTATATTAACATTAACCCTGTTTGGGTTCAGAGATATTATTTACATGACGTAACAAATATGAATTGATTTTTAATATACGAATAATTCGAATGTAGGCTCGCGTGGCCGACGACCGCGACAAACAAAAGCGAGCGGGGCGCGCGACCCACTGCTTCGTATGAATTTATATAGAGCGCGACCGACGACCGCGACAGGTGGGCGTGGCTTACAAGCGACACTATCGCGTGTTTTGTTCAGTGCTCCCTTCTATCAATTTATCGAAAAGTGCTCCATATAAATGCATACGAAGCAGTGGGCCGCGCGAGCCGCTAGCTTTTTTTTGTCGCGGTCGTTGGCCGCGGTCGCCTACATCCGAATTATTCCTTTAGTGATCACTCTTAACTAAAAAAGCAATACCTTTCGAACAAAATGTACGTATTTACGTGATGGTTAGATACTGAGTGGGCTACTTTATTCTTTGCAAAGTGAACGCAATATTTTACAAATAAAGGTTTTAAACTAAAAAAAATAGGGCAATTTATTTTGTTTTGTTTAATTTTAAGTTTAGACTTATTTTATTATATGCCTAATATATTTAAGAAAAGACATGAAAAAGACAACTGCATATAAATTACTTGTTAATAAAATTTTCTTATTCAATATAATAGTATTTATTTTCATCCCCCCAGTTATTTTTAAACCTAATTATTATATAGAAATTAACTCAGAACACTAGTTCATTTCCAAAAATATGTTAGTTTTAACTTTTTTTTATATATGATAGAAATAGCATACAAGCTCTTGCAGTCCATCTGATGGGGAAGGCTTATGGACATCTGTAGTCAACCCCAGATAAAATCAAAATCTGAGGTTGGCCTTAGATGCGTTGCTACCCTTGAGGATTAAGTTGGCACGCCTCCGATAAGTATGTCTCCCTTACCACCCCGTTCAAATCAGACAGCAGCGCTTAATACTAATGTGAATAGGCAGGCAGGTGTGGCGGTGGTGCCTTCGGGGTCGAACCACAAAAGGTTCTACCACCTTCAAAAACCGTCATAAAATATTGTTACTATTGGCCATTATTTTTGTTATTAGTTCATCAGATTTTAAGTGTCCCTGACAGTAACAAGGTTTGACAGTCTATGACACTATAACAATTTATGACATTACTATGAAAGAGTCCGTAAAATTTATATAGATTGTCTTGTGTTTCACGATATAACAATTGTATTACGAATGATATTCACTATTTCACTTTCACTTGGATTTACAGACATAGAGCGTGTCTGGCGCGTACCGTGGCAGACAAAAAAATACATACAGATGAATACAGAACCTCCTACATTTTGGAAATAGGTTAAAAATAATATTTTTCTGAAGTATGTAGATTAATGTATTTATGTGATAGACCAAATAATATCATTCAATATATATATACTGCTTGTCAATATATTGTAAAAAAACCCTTGAACCACGGCCCCTGTCTGACACATTCAATGTCTGGAGGTATAAATAATTTAATTATTATTATGACAATATTAAAGATGATTCGCTTAAATTCATAGAACATTTCACGGTAAACGATATTTTGATATGTTAGCAGTCAGTTGTAAAAATATCGTCGTTTCCGAGGAGAAAAAAATTGGCAAACCCCGAGGGGATGAAAGTAAAGATGTTCACAGAAATGACAACGTCGAGCAACAGGTCTCTTTGTCAGATTCGGCCATCTTGTCGTTACAAATTATACAAACATGTCGGGGTCTTGACGTGAAACTTTTAGAGATGAGGTTGGAAAAACATGACCATCGATCTGAGGATTTTGTTCGAATGGGGGCGGGGCGAACGACATTCAACCATACAGTAGCAATAGGTCAGATACAGAGAAGAAAAGTACTTTCCATGACGTATCACCAATTGTTAACGTGTTGTTCTGAAATATATAGTAAAAACGTCAATCAGTCCGAAATGGTGTCTGTGTGGGGCGGAATGAAATTGTTTGAATTAAAATCTGGACAACGTCTGCTCTAGAGTACTAAACGCTCCTTATGAAACAACCTATTAAATTTTTACCGACCAGAGATCGAACAGAAATCTCTAGTATGCAGAAGTTGTCAAAAGTCAATCTTTGGTAGGCAAAACATTGGCTAGAACAAACGATAATAAAAGCTATTAACAAACGATAATTTCTTTGATGCGAAGTAACATCGGTATGGGAAGAATGGCTTACAAAAGTGAAAACTAACTTAAAAAATGTTAGTTCAGTAGCACATGTATACATTTTTGAACGAATTCATTCACAAGATTATTATATTTACACTTAGCTCCTTATTTCAGTACGGGGATAGTGTCATTGAAAGATATAGGTAATTTATTTATTTATTAAAACACCATTACATCTATCTTTACAGGCTAAAACCCAATGCGATAGATACGCCTTATTATTAAACACCTAATTTACATAGTTATACTTAATTATAATTTATAACATATTATATGGAGCAAAACCTTTGCGAATTCACTCAAGTTACATGAAAATACATCAAGTTTGTCATGCGCTTGGTTGAGTGTACAGAGTGCCCGTGTGAGAGGTGTCTCGGCCAATAGGTCTGATTGAACGACAGAATTACATGGCACAATAAAGACAAAATAGGTAGGACTTTTTTGAAAGACTTCCAGCGAAGCTGACAGATATATTCAGTATCAAATTATTAGAATTTTGATCATATTGAAAAGTGTCAGATGAAGAAGATTTCTCGTAGATTTAGGGTGAAGTATTAAACATTTATCCATAGACATTATACGTATAAGACACGAGCCGTGACAGACAAGATAGTATACTTCTATATTGTGTATTAACGTATTTATATCCCCCGTAACACGATAGCGCAGACGCCGTCAGACACTGACCATGTGCGGCTACTAAAATAATATTATCTCTGCACGGTTCGTGTCTGACGAGATCGTGTACACACAGATGAATATTATTATTTTATTGGCCAATCCGTGTCTGACACGTTCAACGTCTGTAGATATTAGCGGGGCCTTACAAGTTCAATGTTTCGTTCCACGTCTAAACGCTTGAACATTACTTTGTCCGCAATATGTTACGGGACGGAAATTAAGAAACTCCCCTTGCATACTGAACAGTGCATTTTGCATTAGATAAGACCTTCGAAATGCAAAGCCGGAAATGTTATCGCTTCGTTTTAAACTTTTTGTGTATCAGAAATTTACAGTCGTTTGAACTGTATTGAGGTCAGTTACATTGGTTAGTGTTTACTTCGTATAGGTAAATGGATAACAAACAAGAATTTAACTTGTAAATTATTGATCCTGTACTTTAAATGACTTATTCATATGTTCACATATCTATATACATGACGGCGCAGCTGCCACTATCATGTAACAGGTTGACGTTTAGCTGTCAAAGTCAGCCTAGCGGAGCGTC
>DWNM01000320.1:0-11716 GCA_018250375.1 Narcosius parisi helen
AATTGTCATGTTTGTGTACGATAGCGCAATAAATGCATATTGTATTTTACAGGTACATAAGTACGCTACATACTGGTCTAAGATCCGAACTAGGGCCCACCATCATCCATCCGTTTTATGGATGAAACCTGTTTTATATCCAAACTGTGTTAAAAAATATGCCATGAGTGGGTTAGCTAAAACAATCCTGGCCAGACTTGTTTTAATTTAAAGTTCAAAAATGTTAAGTATGAGAAAGTATGAAAAAATACATTTTTTCTTAAAAATGTGCCTTTTTTCAATTATCATTCTTTTTTAAAGTTTAATCCTTATAAGCATAATAATACACTATATATTTTTCTGTGTGTAATTAATTTTTTTTTCCAAAAAATCGCATGCTATATTTTTACCCAATGTGATAGCGTCGCTTATAACGATCAAAGTCTGCAACAGAATGACACATGACAAACTGGAGTAAAAGGCTCATTTTTAAGAAAATTCATCTTTTTCCATACATTCCCATACTAACATTCTCATAAAACTTTAAATTAAAAATGGTCTGGCCAGGATTTTTTAGCCAACTCACTCAGTATAATTGTTAACGTATTAAATTTTATATAAAACAGTCTTCATCCTTTAAACGGATGGGTGAAGGTCGGCCCTAGTTCGTATCTCCTACTATAAGCTATGAGATTTGTCCGCTTAATATAGACGAACATTTGTGCCCATTTGTCTTATTAATGGCGTCCGCTTGATGTCTGTCCGTCTCGCTGCGAATGAATTCATTTGTGTTTTGACGTTTCGTCATATGTATGGATTAGGTTCGGACTGTGAAATATGATATGGAAGTTATTCGGGGTTGTTTGGCGCGTGATGTGAACAGGTTCGACGTCGGTTTATAAATGTAGTGACCTAATAGAATTATAATACGTAATTGTTTCTTACTTCCACGTCTATATGTTGATACTTGAAGCGAAAACTTCAGGTACGTTTTTACGAATAATGCGTGCACGGCGAAGTCAGGTTTGGCAAAATTAAAGTTCATAGTAGAGGTGTGAAAGAATATTTTTTTATCTACTAGTAGACCTGTCGCAGTTGTCGAAACTCGGCCATTATCTGTTGCCGATACCCCAGAGGGTACCCGTGCCCAGTCGTGGGACAGTAACGGGTTGACACATGTATAATTACCGTACTCATGGCTCATCCACGACGATGGAGACTTAAATTTTTGGGGTAGCGGACGTCCAACATTACATTCTTAAATTAATGTTTCATTTTATGTGAATTATTCGGACATACAACAATTTCCGACCTCAACATGGCCTATAATGTTTGAATTATTAGATGGTGTCAATAAACTCACGTTGTCATGTACGCATGCAACACGTGTCCAATTTTAGTGCATACTGGCGTAAAAGCCACTTCCGACCTCAACATGGCTCATTAGCAGACTGCATGAGTTACGATGTTTAATGCCACTTATAATTGAAGCTCTGATTTAACTGTGATCTAAAGTAAGTACTAGATGATCATATGATAATTAAAAATGGAGAATTTTGGCATGAGTACATAAGAATCATTTTATCTCTGAACAAATAAGAAATTTCGCTTAGGTATTTAAAAACTATAATAAAGAACACGAGGTTACAAAGATTTTCGGTAGGTACAATAAAAAACCTGAATAGATTCATGAAATTGGATTCCTTACGTACGAGCCACACGTGTCCAATTTTAGTGCATAGTCGCGTAAAGGCCACTGCCGACCTCAACATGGCTCATTAACAGACTGCATGAGATACTTTTTTTTATCTAATACCTTTAAACGAGCAATTCTTGTGTGTGTGTGCGCGTGCGCGCTTGATAATATATCAACGATCTCGGAAACGGCTCCAACGATTTTCTTGAAATTTTGTTTTTCGGGGGTTTCGGGGGCGATAAATCGATCTAGCTAGCTTTTATTTTCAGAAAATGTCGGTTTAACCGTGTTTTCATTCAATAAAAACCTCCTGATAATGATATTGTATCATTAGATTACGAAGCTAAATTTCACCAACATTTACGAAGTTAGAATGGTTGTCGGAAAATCGGGCGCCTTAAAAGTGATTATCACGTGCGAGCAAAACACGTCAAATTTTAGTGCATAGTCGCGTAAAAGCCACTTCGGACCTCAATATGGCTCATTAGCGGACTGCATGCCGTCGGCGCGACGTGTCGGATGAGTTACAGCGTTTAATGACTCTCATAATTGAAGGACTGATACGAGCTATGTATACTCAATAGTGGATGTTCAGCTTCTAATTGAATTGCAGGTTTTTGGCAATGATGCTTAAAAGCTCAGAATAATGTATAATCTATTTTAACTCGTAAAATACCCAAAAAAATCAGTAACTAGTAATAATTAGATAAACAAAAACCCAGCTGCTAAAAATGGAATATAGCCTATATCGCTCCCACAATTGAGACGAATCCAACGACACCTCATATATTAAAATTAATTAAGCCGTTTGGGTTGTAAGTTGCGCCAAGGAATTAAACATACATATATACATACATGTATTCGCTCGACAGACATTATCCTCCTCAATCAGGTAAAAACTGAAAATGTGCAAGGGAATGCTAACTCAAAAACCTTTTTTATTATATTCAAAAACTAAATATTTAATCAATTCTGATTTGCAATAAACACGTTTCCAATTTTGATTCAAAATGGCTTAAGAGCCACTTCCAACCTCGACATGGCTCATTAGCGGACCGCATGCAGTCGGTGCGACGTGTAGGATGAGGTACAGCGTTTAATGACACTCATAGTTTAAGGACTGATACTGATACGAGATACGTAGACTAACTACAGGACATGTCCAGCTGGTAAAATTAAAAATTATGGATTAGATTTATTATTGTCGATAAGGTTTTAAAGTACAAATTAGGCGGCTAAATGTTACATAGAAGTAATTATAGCGTATATCCTACTCGCGTTTTAATTATTCTATCCAAATTTTGCCAACGAAAGATTGGACTTTGAAAATGTCTAGCATGCAGTCATTGTTAAATTTCGATATTGGACGAGGAGTACACAGGATAGATTGATTTATTATTAATAACTGGCGTTAATAAATACTAGCAAATTAAATCCATATCAAAAAGTCAGTCTGGGACATGTTAAAGATTTTAATCGAAAAAAGTTTTTCTTCTAAATGCTAAAAAATATATGTGTATATACTTCTACGCTTATGCTTAAGTTTATATTTAAGTAATATTCGCATACGGCAAGTTTTTTAGGTATATCGATATTCAGAACCCCCATTCCATCGTAACGAAAAATGAGGAAAATTGGCCTGAAAAGGACAAATTTAGGCTAAAATGTTTACGAATTCCGCAATAAATAAATTTAAAAAGCCCAAGGGACAATTTGAATAAATTCTTTGGACGTTTTCGCAACCTTGTCGTACCTTCCGAATGCAAATGTGGGGAGTACAATGGGATCTTAAATAATGTCCAATCTACGTCCAAATTGTCGCAATTATTCTTTAGCTTTTTTGTTACTCAGTAACTGGAATTTTTATGGTCAAGAAAATAAGTGGCCATCTTAATTCATCTTAAGAGGACTACTATTATACTAAAATTAAATATTGATCATCCATTCCATGGCAATTAAAATTTAGAATAATTTGTTAAAAGAAATACCAAGTTTGAGTAAATAGTACATGATTAAAATAATAGTGGTTTTGCTGGCCAAAGGCATGTAATATCTATTTCTAGCGTGAAGCAGTTGTTGCGTTTCGGTGGAATGGTGTGGATACCGGCTGACTTACATATGAAACGACTATAGTTCTCAAGAGTGGTAGCGCATCTGTGCTCGACTTCAGGTAGAACCTGTTCCATACAGAGGTGGTTACGAATTATCATGCGCAGCAGTAAATCATCAGGTAGATGATGCTTCGATGCATTGGCCACTCCTCTGGTGTTGCAAATGTCCTTAGGCCGCGGTGACTACTTTCCATCAGGTAGTCCGTCTGCCTTGTCGTTTGGTTTATCTAGTAATTAAAAGACAGATTCCACGGTCGATTGGTTTTCAATCTCATAAAAAGGACTTGCGGATGCTGAATTTTTGTGTCTAAAGATTTCTCAGATACTCAGTTAAAGACATGATATTTGATACGGAGGTAGCAAATCCGTGCGCTTGTCAATAAACATAATTCAGCATCTTTTACTGCACTTCTATATAAAGGCACCGAAACGCTGCAAGTTTATAGGCGTACACGATTGCTCTCGTTGTATTTTTACGATACTTCCTCTCCGCGGATATTAGCAATTTGCAAAGGCAGTAAACTTTTAACGATCGCTCGTTCATAATTATTATGTAACTTGATTAAAATGCATGTTTTGTTTGCAATGTTTTACAAGTTTTATGTAAATATGGACGGTGGCAAAATTGTTTGCGGTTTGGTTGCGGCGGTACCATCGCTACACTTCCGTACAGAACGTGTACTATCTAGTTAACTAGCATAAAATTACCGCGTTCTAGTAACAATTGTCTATAACTTAACGAATCAGCCTATGTTATTCCCACAAATCAGCCCAATCCAATGACATCTCATATGTTAACAATTCGTTATGCCGTTTGGTCTGTAGGACACGCCAAAGATTGAGACATACATACATACATAGTTAATTCCGTACGCTCGAAACACATAACCCTCCGCAGTTGGATATTAAACTAGAAGTAAGTGCTCGGAATTCGATTCGATCGCTGACGATCGCTGACGATCGAATCGAATTCCAAAGAGGTGCTGTTCGATCATTAATTCGGTTGGATTACTTCTACTCATCGTTCTAATTATGCAGTTTTAGATTCAGTACCAAAATCAGCCAACCGACGAATTCAGATCATGGTAATGATCATTAAATCTGAAGTGGTACGATCGACCTAAAAAGACTAATTATCGAGTGAGCGGGGTATATATACCTTCAATGATCAGTCGGGTCGTTAGTTATATACTGAATTGACGTCATCTCATGATTTGACGTCTCTACATGACTAGGTATTAAATTGGTGTTTGTTTGTAATTTCCAAATGTCAATTTTTATAATTACTACTCAATTGCTAGATATCAAAATATAATTTAATTTTTTGACCGTCTGTCTGCTATGTATCTGATGGGTTTAATTGTAATAAATGGAGAATTAATTTCAGTTTAAAACAACACCAGATAAATAATTCGATTCTTTTTAATGGATCATGATTGTTATATTAACTTAAATATCTCAGAATGTATATCACGTGCTAGACTATCGGTTGACAAGGTTTTGTTAGACTGAACGTAATTTTGTTTTTCAAAATGACGGACATGTAGGCTTACTAAGAAGACTAGATACCATTTCTCTCTTGAAATGTCTACGTTTCCTGCGAAATGTTGAAACCCACACGCGGCGTAACTTTCAACGCTCGTCTTAAACCAAATTGACGTCAGTTCGTCATGATTCAGCGACGGAAACTTTCATACATCATTAATACGACACGCTTCACCTGCAACTTTACCAATATTTCACTTAGTTGCCGACATCTCCTAGCTTTGCTTATGATCGATACTCACTATCGTCGCAATTATAATTTGTTTCGCTGTTTTTGTAAATCTCTTTTCCATCTAAGTTTTGATTTAGGTCTAAATCGACGACCTATTCTCATGTGGCAAATGTTGTACAATTGTCATTTACGCCCGGTATCAATACTCAATCTATCAAAAAATTTTCGTAACCAAGATCCAAATTTGACAATTTATAGTACGCAGTTGTCACAGGTCTATCTTTGGTAGGCAAAACATTGGATGGATGTTAATCAAAAGTATTCCAAGTGATCTATCAGTTCTTTCTCAACATCATCATTATCATCCCACCGCGGAGCACTCCTGAGGATAAGAAGCGTTTATCACATAGTCCACCAAGTTTACCATAAGCGAATTGGTAGACTTCACACACCTTTAAGTCTTTTAAATAATACGGTTCCAATGGATTTAATCTGCAACCAATAAGTATGAAGGGTCTGATCCGTCATATGTTAGATCCATAAATGTTCATTGTCCTGTCTTTCTTAATTCATCAAAATTGAAAAGCCCTTTGAAAAATCTCCAATCAGAATCAATTTCACTCCTCGCATCAATCGAACTCCACTAAAATTTTAAAACAAAAAGCATTCCTCGTTCCATTCCGATTACATCCAAAAATCTATTCTGATCTCGATCGGAATGAATCTTTCAGCCGCTATCTCCCGAACACGGCAACAAATATCTCGAATACCTGAACCGTGCAAAGGTCGGGACTATTCTCGTAGCACTCGCGGATGGCGTGTGATTTATATGCGGCCGTCTTGTACTCGGACTTACATCGTCCAACTTCCGAAGCGATCGTCCAACTGTCGATTGATGTGGAAAGGGATGGGGCGCTCGGGTGAGGATTACTTGGAAAATTCGATCCGTTTTATTGAGTCCTGAGAAATTACGCACTACATTATTCACAACAGCGTATAGAGTGTAACAGCTTGTTGAAATGACTGCATTATTTTTAAGTTCATCTGCTTTTATGATAATTTTGAATACAAAAGTATGATTATGCTGTATTGAATTGCCAAAATATACGTTGCAGATACTTTTTATGTCTTGTACGACATAAGACCATTATTGCTAAGCTTTCGGAATAAGAGCGTTACTTTGTAAACCGCCGGAAAATTATGCAAAGAACTCGCGGGTATGTTGGATTTCTCACGATATTTTCCATCACCTCGAGTAGCTCGAAGAATGTAACTGTAATAAGATCGAAACTTCCTCTGATGTCGAATTCGTACAAAGCCAGTTTTAAATTTATTACTACAGTTCGATCGGCCCGGCAGTTACGAGTAAATTTTCAATGGCTGATGAGCCCGTGACGTCACACCGAACCCTGAAGCACGTGGCGCCGTCCGTTGTCGGGTTTAATGACGTCATCCAGTTCTTTATTGTCTTCGAAGTGGGTCAGCATTTATTTAGATTTAATGGGTTATGTGCACAGACTCGTGAGTGGTGTGGAATATGACTCCCTCAAAAATGTTATTAAAGTTATTGTTTCACGGCTATTGTGTTGCCTGGTTCTGGCAAGGATAGGGTTGGCAGCACTTTAAATAGAAGACGCTGTATGACATATAGCCGGACATGACCTACACTTAAGACTAGAGTGTTGAAGATACTTTTTAGAGCCTTATCCCAAATACTGGACGAATTGCTCCGGAAAACGACGATAATAAATTTTAGTTTTAAAAAAGTAGAAAATACACGCTTTAAAGAGTAAAATCAAAATGTGAGATAGAGACCGCTCCTACATGATTATGAAAGGCATCACCGTTCAGTGTAACATTGCGCTGTTAAGTTTCAGGCGTTAATAAAAGTAGTTATTTTCTTTTGTCTTGATGATCCTATGCAGAGAATTAATTAGATTCAGATTGTTCTAACTCGTTGAAAACGGAAGTCTTTTAGGCAGTCGGGTTTATTGTTTTTATAATCTACATATTGATACGTGAAGAGAAAGCTTAGATTCAAAATTACTAATATTGCGCCCACGGAGATGTGTGATATTGGGCATAGATAAAGTTCATATTTTTAATGATAATTGCAATGCAAAATGCATGCAAAAGTTAATATTTTTAAAATTATGGTGGAATTTCGACCACGGCGACGGGTCTATCAGTACTTATGATTAGTTTAATGAGCTGTACTATCTTCTTGCGTCAGTGACTAGATCTAAATCTAATTATAGTACGATCGTTAGAGTATCGCTTGATTTTCGAGAGCAAAACAAGAACGTCGATTGAATTAATGAGTTCGACATCGATACTACAATACATTTCGAGGTACATGTACCTCGAGATGTTGGATTGCGGGCGTCGGGCGTTCCGTGTGTGATCGCTGGTGCATCGTATGTGATTGATGCGACGAAGTCATTGCAATCCACCTGATGTTAGTTTAGTACCAGAATTGTTTGTGGATTTATTGCATTGGCGTCACCATTGATTTGAAGGTGGTAGAATCCTCTGTGGTTCTTGCGGAGGCCTTAGCGACACACCTGTTTCTGCCGCAATAACAGCAGTGCCAAGAACTGATGTATTCTGGTCTTAAGGGAAACATACTTATTCGGGACGCTCCATTTTAGTCCTCAGGGGTAACAACGCATCTGTAGTGGACAGCTGGTAGAATTCTAGTTTTGTCTGGGATTGATTAAAGATGACCATGGCCGGCAGTTGCCACTTACCATCAGGTGAACTGTATGCTCGTTTGCTACTTCCGTTATATTAAAAAGAAATCCCCCGAAGATGTTAATGTCTAATCAGGCTCCGAAGACTTCTTAACTTTGTACTACAGAAAGACTTCCAAGACGAAATGATTGTATTCTAATGCAATTCTTAAAATTGAATTCTATGTTTTTGTGTTACATGTAAATGCTCTCAGCCAGTACCTACCTTTATATAACACACAGGCCTTGAAGACGAAATCATTTTATTCTAATGCACTGCTTAAAATCGAATTCCTAGTTCTTACGTTACACGTAATTACTTCTAGTTAGTAGCCACCTTTATAGGACAGTCCGACTTCGAATACGCAAAAAGAATGTAAATTAAAAGTAATAATTTCTTTCGTTACTTTTAATTTACATTCTAACGCATTTCTTCTTTTTTCCTCTTCTGTCTTTTTAAAATCGAGTTTCCAGTTTTTACGTTACATGTAAATGCTCCAAGTCAGTAGCCGCCTTTATTGGACAGAAATAGCCACTGTGCCACTTCCCGGCCATCAATAATTTTCATGACAATTTGACATCCGAAAGTTTCGAAACTGGCTCACGGGGCAACTTCGGCAAAGGCCCGATGTCTAGACGGGCTTTTACCGAAATGGGCCACGGGTTTATTTTTGTTTTGTGTCTAGAATAAAGTATTGAATACCTATGTGTATCTCGTCTAGGAATGAAATGAAATGCCTTTAGATTAATTGCTACGAAGTCCATATTAGAAAGCCATTTTTCAAGTGTTTATCGAATATGGATGGGCAAATGTGATATTATAAGGAATATCGAAAATGCTCAACGAAGTTACGAGGCTGATTTTGATGAAAATTAAAAATGCTTCAGTAGATTAAAAAAATAACTTTTCTTAGCGGGGAATCGAACATGTCCATTGTGAAAAAAAACACCCTCTATTATTATCCCATCGAATAGTATTACTTATAAGGACCAAACACAATGACGAGATGATAGATGATAAACTAAAGGAAAAAAATAAGTTTTAAGAAAATTTAATTCTTCTCATACACTCTCATACTAAGTCTTAACTAACCAATTCTTCGCTACTATGTCGATTGGTTTCAATATTGAGCTGAAATCTACGTCTTACGCCCGTTAATAATAATTAATCTATGCGATGTTTTTACGAAGATAATTACTTTATATTAGAAACTGCCAAGTTTCGATCTTTGGTAGGTGAAATTTGGATAGATTGAATATTAACGGGCGCTAATCATCTTATTATCTGCCTTATTATTGAGCAGAACATGATTACAATTCTTATTAGCATAGGTAGGTAGGTAGACGACCCGAGTGGCGGAGCGGTCACCATACCGGTCTCACTCGCAGAGGGTTCCGGGTTCTATTCCCGACCAGACAGATATCTAAACGATGAATTTAGATGTTTGTTCTGGGTCTGGGTGTTTGTGTATTTGTCTATGTGTGTATTAATTACACCCATGACACAGGAAATCCTAATGTGGGGCTGTGTGTGCAGAAAGCGTTTAAAAAAATATACAGGACAGCGGAGGCCTAGTAATATTGTCCCGTTTCTACTCTTTGAACTCCAAAAAATCACATCGGCGTCGTTGAAGATAAACAGTTACAATCAACAATCGTTTCATTCACTTCATTCAGAGCTTTCATTGACAGGCGTGACGAGTGAATCCCATAAAATCCTCTGTGATCCCGCGTTTGTTTGGGGAACGTATCCACTAGGGATAAGCGGTATTTGTATTTGATCCGATTTCTGGATCGTAATTTTTTGATCTGATGTACGGATCATGTCGAACCGGACGAAAAGAGGTAGATGATGTTCAATAATAGAAATAAGACGTCAAAATTATTTTTTATATACTTACAGCATAAAATGGTCCATTGTGACTTAGTAACAAATTACAAAAATGACATTTAGCCATGTTATTAAAGTAATTTGCCAAGAAGATACAGTCATGTTTACGTAATATAACGTAAACAAAGTTTAAGTTCTATCGTGTCCCGATGACAGTACATATTACGTAAAAAGTTCATAAACAGTTTGTACGATCCGATTTCACAGGTTCATGGATTGAATGGCTTCCAATCGATCAAAATAGCTTGATGGTACGTTTGTGATCGGATCTTTTGAGAAATCATTTCGGATCGGCGCATCACTATCGCGTAGTGCGTGCCGGTGTTTACGCGCCCGTCCGCGATATTTGATTTCCGGCGCCACTGTACCAATAGCCGATGTGGATTTGAGTCGATACGAACTACTGAATCGGCGGGTTTGTTTGTTTTCATATTGGATTCGCGTTGTGTATGGACGATTTTAATTAATTTCGTTATACTTCTGTACTGAAATGATTTAATTGTTATGTACTAACGCCTGTTAGTCATATTTTTTAATTATTTTTTGTCTACCGAAGTTTGAACTTTCGGAATCTTGTAGGTAAAGATTGATTAATCTTATTCATACGTGACGCGAAAGCCTTAGTTACATTTTTACGGAGAAGTCAGAAGTTGTTCAAGGATATTTTTCATATATAAATTAAATTATTGTCAAATTTCGACCACTGCGACGGGTCTACTAGTCTTAACAATTATTTGGGATTAAAATAAAACCATTATATACGGAGAGTACAGGCAAGGAGCACAATGAATGGCATTAAAAAACAGAAATGAATAACAGAAAAAAAAATATTACATGGAAAAAAGACAAACCCACTGAGTTTCTTACCGGATTTTCTCAGTAGAGGTCGAGTTCCGATCCGGTAGAAAAATATTGTAACTTACAATTTGTAAATGCCCCGTGGGCCTATACAAAATAAATATATTTCATTTCATCTTTATTAAAAAGAGCCCGTCGAAAGTCCTTGAATTAGGTTAGCTCTTGTATAATAATAGTTACTTAGTCACCAAAATTATTAATTTATTCAACTCAGCGCACTTCAGTGTCTACAACCGCCAAGTTCATTTTATACCCTTTTGCTATACTAGCGCTATTTTGGCGGGTTATTGAACTATTATCTATTCACACTGAAAACTTTTTCAACAGACGGTCTCTATGAGGCGGTGCTTCTTGTATTTTTAGACTCCATAATATTCTCATCTTTATGACACATTGAAATAATTATTTTGCAAATTTAAACAAAAGGGATTGGTAATTTAATTTCTAATTGTGTAATGCAAATAAGGATTAATCTCTTACATTCGAATTAAATATTTTTATTCAGGTGTCGTATCTTGGGGCATTGGATGTGCTGATGTTAGATATCCTGGTAAGTAAAAATGTATTGCACGAAACTTCAAATAATATTATGAACCTATTATTACTTAGCCATTATGAAATAGTACATTACGATAAATGTGATTGTCTATTATCACATGGCGTGAAGTTAGCGTCCGAGGTTGCTAAACACCGTGCGATAATAAACAAGTAAGTCACACATGTAGCTTGTGC
>DWNM01000321.1:0-11714 GCA_018250375.1 Narcosius parisi helen
TTATACTTTTATTTTATTGGAAATATTATTAATCCTAAAGTTAATATTAAAACTAGATTATCTTTTAGAATCCTTTCTACATATTTTTTTTCTAAACTGATTCTTTAATACTGTCATCACGCGTATTCTCTTATTAGTTTTTTCTACTGTCTATTAAAAATGTTGGTATCTTCATATACTATCATTATTACATGAATGGGAGGCTAAAAATGTAATTAAAAAGATTATATACTTTTGTTTCTCAACCGATTTTCTTCTGTTTTTTTGTTTTGTATGGTTGCTATTCTCGAGCAAATTTTCTATTTTTTATTGATAACGCTTATCAATAAAAAATGGAAAATTTATGATATGGTCGAATTTAAAACTTCAACTAATTGCTGGGCAAACTACTTGTACATATAAATAGTTAAAGACAAAACAGTTTAGGTATGCCTTGATTTATTTGGCAGCTACAGTTTTAATTTTTATTAATAAAAAAATCCTCAAATTTTCTATAATGATTACAGTCGAATTGAAGGCAGGCCGCACACTATAGCCGCGACATGCCGCAGCGCATCTAATTTTCCTTCGAAACGTTATTTAACGCTGCGGTGTAGCCCGCCTATTATTGTGAGCGATAGGTCATACAAAATGTACTAAAATAATATAGGCGGATTTGTGTGATGCGAATGATGCGATGCGTTGTGGTGCGGCCTGCCTTAATGTACGCAAGGGTAAAGTAGAAATCTGTTTCAGATTACAATGAAGCATAAAAGTTGTTATAAGATACTGTTTTACATTCATTCATGTCTTACATTAATTATTTCTAACGATATCAGGGCTGGGGAAACTACACACACATACTCAAGGATGCATGCACGCATGCACACACGCATATACACTCACATACACACAGACAGTACACACACACACAGACAATACACACACACTCGTTTACTGTATCTTGTTATGTACTATCAATAGTTATTAAAATATTATTGTTTACTTGTTTAAAATTATTTTGCCTTGGTGATGAGCGGGGCACCCAATAATACGGGCTACCAACCCAGTACACTTGCATCCTTGCACCTCGCTACAATAGTGTTTCAATAAAACGTTTATTTTTTATTTTTATTAGAAATAAAAATTGTATTAACCATATGATTTCAGTCCGTCATTCATGCTGTCGACGTTTGCGTTCACATGCGTCGCGTTCGTGACGGGCGCGCTCGCGTGGTGGGGCCCGCGGTTCATCTTCCTGGGGCTGCAGTTGCAACCGGGCGTCAACGCCGACGAAGCGAGGTGAGCACCGACGAAACATTTTGGTAGCCGACGAATTATTTTCACAGACGACGAATTATTTTCACAGTTGACTAATAATTTTCATATATGACGAACAATTTTGATATTTTTAGAAATACCAGTTGATTCATTTTTAAGAATTTTTTACTGCGATACCGGTCCTATATTCTGGTCGCATTTTTGGCAGATTGTGATGAAACTTGGCACTTAAAACAATTATCAAAAGTTTCATAAGTTTATATTACTTTAAATTTATCTGGATTTCAAAATGGTGTCATCATCATCCAAATATTTTAGTTTTGGTTGATAAAGTGCAAAAGATATTTTGCTTGAAGACTCTTTAGGATATAAGAATAAGTTAATTTACAGTAAAAGAATTTAGGTTTCTATACAACCGGCTTAATACAGACCGATTCTAATTAATGTATGTAGATTGATTTACGCGCCGTGTCTTGAAATAGATAAAGAATTGGTTAAACTTACATTCAAATTCATTAATTTATTCCTCCCAATAAAACACGTGTTAAAGTAAAATAATACGTAGAGATACCTAATATTGCTTGTATTAATTCGTACTTTCGTGCATAAAATTAGGTTCTTGCAAAGATTATTTCGTCGTACGAAAAGTGTGAATAACATGTGGCGTTACGCACTGAATGATTCAGATCTCGACTGAATTAAATGTTCATATGAATGTATGTGTATTGATTTTTTAACACTGGAGAATATAGAATATTGCGTTCGCAGCGCTGCTTTAAGCGTGTACATATTTACGCTTCAATAACTAAAAAAATTTTTTGAATATTGCGTTAGGCTAATTTTTCTTCGCGTGAGGTATTCGACCGATACCGAATTTCCGCGAAAAGCGTAAAAACTTGATCGAAGTTTAAAATTTGACTTTTTCTAAATTCTCCAGTACGATACACATTTTTAATTTAGGTTAGTATTAAAAAGCAACCACGAGCGTTGACGATTTTGGGTTCGATTCCCTTGAAAATTTTGTTTGATAGACTTATATGGGATGTATACGCTACTTAGCTACTAGAAGCTTCCGGGTTCGATTCCCGGTCAGGGAGATATTTGATAAAGTCAAATATCTCACCTGGGTTTGGATACTCGTCTACTCGTTACGTGCGTGTTCGTGGCGAGCACTGCACAAGGAAACGTAATGTACGGCATCGAGCGTCGAGAGCGTTTCGTGTCGGTGCACTCGTGCGTACCCGAACGAGCGGTGGAGCTCGGCGGCGCGATCGGCGACAGTGTGGTGACGTGTGTGTGTTGCGGCGGCGCAGCGTGTCGTTCGCGTTCGGGCTGGTGGGGTTGTTCGCGGGCGCGCTGGGCGTGCCGCTGGGCGCGGCGCTGGCGGCGCGCCTGCGCCTGCGCGCGCCCGGCTGCGACCCGCTCATCTGCGGGTTCGCGCTGCTCGCGTCCGTGCCCTTCGTCTACTTCGCGCTCGTCGCCGCCGGCTCGCACCACGGCCTCACCTACTGCCTCATCTTCCTCGGCATGCTCGTCCTCAACCTCACCTGGTCCATCGTGGCCGACATCGTCCTGGTGAGCGCCCCCGCCGCGGGAACCCGCCGCCCGGCCCGATGGGAATATTCCAATGAGAGAGAATCCTCGAATGCACGAACGTCGTACTCATGCCCGATAGGTCCCATGTCATCCCGCTGCCATAGTGAATGATGCTTTGTTCCGTAACTAATATTGAACGAACTCGCCGACGTACCTCGATAATCGCACAGCATGGATCGCTAACGATCACCGGTAGGCTTCTCCGACCCGCGACGCCGATCGTCGCCGCGGTCGCATAGCGTACGCACATTACGTTCTGTTCCGGTCCGAACCGCTTACGACTCGAGGACGTCCGTCACGGAACAGCGCCGGCGCCGCAACGTCGGCCGCGAGGGCGAATTCCGAGACGGATGCCGGTCGAAGTCGCGAGCGCGCGTGACGTGTGGGTGTTGCGAAGGGTGTCGCTCGTGTTCGGCGGGATCACGATGGCGGCGGGGCTGCTGGGCGTGCCGCTGGGGTCGTGGCTGGGCGCGGCGCTGGTGGCGCGCTGGCCGCGCGCGCACCCCGTCATCTGCGGCGCGGGGCTGCTGCTGTCGGCGCCGGCCATGGCGCTCGGCATCCTGCTCGCGAACACCAGCTACTACGCGCCCTTCGCGCTCATGTTCTTCGGCGAGCTCGCGCTCAATCTCAACTGGGCCGTCGTGGCCGACATGTCGCTGGTAAGCGCCGCCTCCGCACCTTCTGTGTCGTTCTCGTCCGGACGCCCGGCGCCGACGTGACGTTCGTCCGCGCGGTTGTGTAGTGTGTTGTTCTATCGCCCCCCTTGTGTGTAGACTCTTGCAGCTTATTGTGATATTCGACCTGTCGGATAATGGAAAGCATGATAAATGGACTCCGGTTAACGTTTACTTATGGTTTGTGTGAAAACGAATGAAATGATATACCATAAGTTCATACAAATCTTGCATGCATAATATTACCTTTTAGTTTATCTGTCGAAATAAAAGTAGAACGATTACCAATAAAATTGACTTATGTGCATGTAGTATCGTACTAATAGATTTGTTTAGATGCATGAGTTGGTAGTAACTATTTAAAAATGCATGGTAGAAAAATCATTATTACATTCGGTTCATAAAGGCATGTCACTATTGGAATCAGTCACTCATGAGTACAGTCTTTGTTTAAAGTTGTAAGATATAAAAGTAATTTATTCTTATCTCATTGGAATATTTCCAAATAAAATAAATGCTTCATCGGGCAGGGTGGACTGGTTTCAAGCTTTGCGAAATAGTGACATCTATTGGCGGTGTTTGATAACTTGTTTTTGCTAGTAACCTTAGTATAGAGCACTTGAAAAAATATTCGTAATTTTGTACAGATGGCGTTAGTAGTTAAGCACTAGATGTAGACATATAACATTATTGGTATTTTAGATTTAAAAAATATGTAGATTTTTGCAATCTGTCCAAAGTACATTTCGATAAAGTAAGACGAGAATCAGACTTCTTTCTGAAGTATTCCCGGAGTGCTATGGCATGGTGTTCTTTAAAGGTGCAAAAAGAGCTCTTCTCCACAGCCGGCGATGCATTGGCGACTCCTCTGGCGTAGCAAATATCCATAGGCGACGGTGACTACTTACCATCAGGTAGCCCGTCCGCCTTATCATTAGGTACATTCAATAAAAAACACATTATTGGACTTTTTCATATCGTATTTATTTTGTCATCTGGTTGAACTCAATGCTTATTTATATTTTCAGTATGTTGTTGTTCCACCGCGACGATCGACAGCAGAAGCATTTCAGATCCTTATATCACACATGTTTGGGGATGCTGGAAGTCCTTATTTAGTAGGAGTGGTAAGCACTTTTCAATGTTTATTGATAACTAAATATTTTTTTTAAAGTAGTAAAAAGTAAAGTGAATAAACTTTTAGTGTTATATCTCTTTAATACGTTTTAAGTATGTGGTATGATTTATGTTTTGACTATAAATAAATGAAAGGTGAAAATATGTGTGTCTATTAACTTTTAAAAAATGAGATGATGACTGACTTGTGCGCATGTTTTGTTTAATTTCAAATAACTACTTATTAAATGTTTTTGGTACTTTATATACGTATTTAGATATAGTAATTTTAGGATACTCTTATATTTCTTTATCATATAAGAGTAGCAAATGTGCGTTCAGTTCACCGGATGGTAAGTGTTCACCGTCGCCCATGAACACTTGTAATCAACCCCAAATAAGAGTAGTGTTTCGGAGGTTGGCTATATAAGTATGTCTCCCCCAGTACCCTCTTCAAATCGGAATACAGCAGCGTCTACATTGCTGTTATCAGGAAGAAATAGGTGAGACGGTGGTGCCTCCGGAGTCGAACCGAAAAGGGTTCCATCACCTTCAAAACAGCTATCTACACACGCACATGAAACGCTGACTCGAAAGAAATTTAATTAGGGGTTACGTATAAATACTTACTGTTAATAGATGTGAGATGACATTAACGTGAATGTTTCGATGCAGATATCTGAGAATCTGATCCGAGCGTTCACGCCGGCGGGCGCGGAGGCGGGCGCCGCGGCGCAGTTCCGCGCGCTGCAGTACGCGCTGTTCACCACGTGCTTCGTCGAGGTCGTCGGCGGCGTGTTCTTCCTCGCCACCGCCATGTACATCGTGCGCGACAAGCTCAAAGTCGACCGGGCCATCGCCGGTAATTAACACTATTCAGTATTCACTCACCCTATATACCCGTCTAGCTTATCTTATATTCATTTGTTTTTTTAATATGCGAATATATCGTTGACAAAATTTGGTCCATTAATATACAATACAATACAAAATTCTTTATTGTACACCAAAGGATACAGCATGAAAAAGAAATAAAAAATAGAAAAATTCAGGTATAACATGTAAGCTTACATTGATTGAATGAACTCGCTCATATACTAGATATCGTCTGTAATAAATTCAGTTACATTAATATATTAATGGTCCCTGAAAAGTAGTGTTTTACACTCATCTTCACATTGTTTCAGTTGCTTCAAAAATAGTTTAGTCGATAGGTGAGTTTGAAGCACACTTGCTTTGTGTGCATGATGGTCGCGGCTTCTACGCACTGGGGACATGTAATTAATTATTTAATACTGTCACGATCGAATGTTATGTTTTTTAACGTAAGAAACATGTTTATTTACAGAAGCCGAAGCACAGAGCACTGAGCCATCACACAGTAATGCCCAGGAAGATACTACAGGTGGAGGAGAATAGATGATCTTAAAGTATAAATGATATCAGTCAACATTTAGTTACGAAACTAGATCTGTGAGAGCTGTGAACTTTCACTTTCGAATAAGGTTATGTTCCTCGATCAAATAACATAAGTATTGTTACGTATACTTGGACAAAGCTTACATCGTGTTCATGAATACATTCAATTTTCTGCATTTGATTGCGACATATGAGATAGACTGATTGATCGATTCGTAAATGCATAGCATCTGAGCAAAGCGAACGGGTTATGTAGTGTTACTATGTGAATGACAGTGTGAAATAGCGGTAGTGAAAAATTTTATGTAGATCGTAATTTAGGCATCACATTATCCCTATTGGCTACTTATAAGAAAAATTGTGCCTATTTATTGAATAATCGTACTAATTTTCATCCATGCGATTCATTTTGTACACGGTGATTAGCCTTAAAATATGAATGTGAAAGTGTTTATTAGGGTTACATTGTAAAGAATTTTATTCGACGGCCGCGTGGTACAAATGCGCAGAAGTACATAACGGTACAATGTAAAGATGTCGTCGCCATTGTTGGTTTACATTACCTCAAGCACTTGTTACACAAGAAATAGATTCTTAGTTAGTTTTTATTCATTTGATTTAAATTAATATATTTAATATATATTTCAAAATCGATAATATTTATTGAAATAGATATTAATAATATTTATATAAATTATTTTGAATACCGAGTATTTATCTGTGTAGAGAATAATTAACAGTATAATGAAAGCCGTTTTAAGCTGTTTACATTTTAATAATGTTATATACGTGCATTGCTTACCATACGACAATATTCGTCGATGCTAATGGTGTGTTTAGGGGAAGTGTTGTTTGATTATGGTGAGACGAGAATCAATGTTATTAATGGGTCTACAATGTCTTAACATCTGCATAGTTATAAATGTGGGCAGAAACGTGCTAAGACAGATAAGCTTTCTTGCTTTGTATGCAAAATTTCCAGAAACAATTATGGATCGTTACTCAATAATTGTAAAACATTCGTTTGAAGGGTGCTAGAATCAAGATAAGAATGCTATATAGTTTTAAATTGACCAGAATATTTGTTTTGTAATTTAATTCAATAAATATAACATTGTTGTCTCGTTAATACCTAAAAATGAAAAGCTGAAGCTGGTAATAACGCCAAACGATGTATTTATGACAATTTTACTTAAAATTAATTAACTTGCCGATTAATAAGTATTGTATTGTAATAATTGCATCTTTCCGTGAAAACCAAAATGGTTTTGAAATGTCAATTATCGTTGATAAGTACAATAAATTAATTACAGAAAATTATTTGAAATGCAAGTTAAAATGTATTCAATGCCAATCAAGACTGAAATATATGTTTAATTTTTGTCATGTAATAAATAGAGACTTGTTTTGTGTAAATATGGTGTAAAGAATGCAATTAAAAAGAAATACATAATTTATTTTTTAAAATCAGTTTTATTTTAATCTACAACAAGTAACATTTTGTTGTTGTTATGCTTAACAAATTACTAACATAATCAAATTATGATGAACAAACATGATAAGAACATTTGGTGAACATCGAAATAAAATAATTGTTACTCAATATTAGTGTATGGAATGTAATGAGGTACATTAATATCACATAATAATCAACACAAATCTCATTACGAGAATAGAGTGGAACAAATTACTTACTAACTTATGGTATCTAATTTAATCGGTGGGAACTTATTCGACTTGGGTAAGTTCAGTTTATAAATATTTAAAATATTCTAGACATAAGATGACACCAAATATTCGTAATACTGCAATTGAATAAAATCAATAAACCCGTGAACAATTAATAAAAGTAGGATAAAATAATCAAATGTCATATTGAATTAAAAATCACACAATCATTGAAACATGAATCATTCGAAAATATTGTCACATTGAAATTAAAACTGTCAATGATATTTACATTAAAAAAATTCGTCAAAGTCCAAACTATTCAGGTGAAATTGTATCCATACCGTATTCGACACCCGAGTTGAGCCACTGCCGGTAGAATAGGAGTGAGCATTACAATAGCACAATATAAAAAGGTCAAAGTTTATGGCACAATAAAAATTGAAAGATTGCCACAGGCAATTCAATCGACAAATCAGTAACATTAAAATATGAAAACAAAAACAATGTGATTAGGATCTACTTTAAAATAGTAGTAAATCTGTATTAACTTCAATCGATGGAGCAGGTTGAATTTGAGTCATCGTTGTTGTCATTGTTGAGGCATAATACACCTACTCTCAGCTTCTTTGGCAGTGGCTCACAGGAGTTAAAGCTGGAGCTCAGTGGTCTCTTACTATTCTTGCCACCTAATTTCGCAACGGGCAAACACTCTGCATTATTGTTTTCGTCATCAGTATCACCAGTCACCTTGAGGCTATATTTATTTTGCATATTTTGTGACAGCAACCTTTCAACTTTGAATATTACTTCAGCATCCTGAAAAATTATACAATAATTTAATTTGTATTTTCATATTTCTGAATAGTCAAAAGATTATCTTTTGGCTATTCAGAAATATGAAAATATAAATTTTGCAACAAACTTTTATTGCTATTGCAGTTTACACCGTGTAATGTTATCACTTTAGTCTATATATAAAATAATTAGACTCCTACTACTGAAATTTTCTTGGACCAATGCCTGATTAATGAAATTATACTAAACAAAAAACAATACAAGTTCAATATTTGTTACTTTGGCTTCGCACCATTTCATGGAAATTTAGGGTTCACTTACATCCTCAGACATATAGCGTATCAGACGCGTGCCATGCAGACAAGAAAACATTTTCCTATACAATATATATTAACATATTTATATCTGCCATAAGACTCGCACAAACATTGGCATGCCTGTCAAAATATTGTATAGTATAATATGATTTTGTCTGCCGCCGCTGGTGTCTAATATGTATTGTATAGTCTGTAGATGTAAACAGGGCGTTATTCATAGCCAGTCGCAAATAGGATAGGATTCAAGTTACATCAACATATATGCTGTCAGAGGACTAAAATAGAATAGGCCTTCCAGAATATATCTTAATAAATATTTTTTTAACTTACTACCAAAACGGACAAGTCAAATAGTTAGTCAAATTCAATTAACTTTTACCTGCATCCAGCTGTGGTTAAGAATCTGTTCAAGTGTAATTCGTCTCTCCACATTTACTGTGAGCATTCTCTTCATCAGCAGTTTGGCCTGCAAACTGACACCCTTCCAATGTGCGTGTGAGAAACGGTATTTGCCACTGAGGATTTGACTTCTGAGTGAAACTTCTTTGTAATCAGATGAGAATGGCAAATAACCCACAAGGCTGAAAGCACAAAAACGTTTTTTTTTTTCTATATTAATGTTATATTGAACACTGTAAGCAACAACAACTACAAAAATAGAACCTTTCATGTTTAGATCCCAGAGGCTCCACTACCATACATACATAATTATTTTTATTTGTGCACAAGTTCAGCGTTGCTGTGATTTAGTTTCAAGGATGTGGTACGCAAGATACACTTATATTAGGCATTTTAACTTAATTCTCAGGAGTAGCAACATATGTGTAGCCAAACTCAGGGTTTCAATCTTATTAAGGGTTGTTTATAGATGTTCATGGGTAACTCCAACTAAAAATACTAACCATACAAATAATATAACTCCCAAGCTCCACACATCAACTTCCGGACCATAACTCCTTTGCCCATTCGCTTTAAGTACTTCTGGTGCTAAATAAAGTGGAGTTCCACACATTGTCTTCATAAATGTATCTTCACCAACAAATTTGCTCAATCCAAAGTCAGTTATTTTTACTATTGTTTCATCATCTTTACTCTCTAGTAACACATTCTCAGGCTGTATAAAAAATTACACAGATATATATAAAAAAGAAAAACAAAACCTTTCATTTAAAAAAAAATAGACAAAATGTTTTTATAAAATAGACAAAATGTTTATATTACTTTCAAGTCTCTGTGAGTGATTCCTTGAGAATGAAGGTACTTGACTGCTAGCACCATTTGTCTAAATAAGAATCGTGTTAACTTTTCTGGCAAACGACCTTGTTTTGATATTCTGTCAAATAGCTCCCCTCCTTGCATTAACTCTAGGATAATGAATACAGCTTCTCGAGTGTCAAACACTTCCTCTGTTGAGACTATACAAGGCTATAAACATAATTAAATTCTTGGTTAATATTTAGGTTAAGTAGAGCTAAGGATAAATGCAACGTCATGCTTATTTTTAATTATAAGTAGGTGTGTTTCCTCTCACATATTAATACTAGTAAGCAGCATTGGATAGTAGGAAAGGTTTAAGTAAAAATTAGATAGATTCAAAAAACTTGATGAATGAAATTAAACTTAAATATTTGTAATAGTCTTACATGTCTCAGTGCCTTCATAATACGCACTTCATTCATGATCTTCGCAGGATCATTGAGATTGTCCATTTTACCATTAGTCAGTCTGCTTTTCTTAATTATTTTCATTGCATGCTTAGTGCATTTTATCTAAAAAAAATTATATAATAAAAATAATCTAAGAAGTTAAAATTTTAAACTAAAGCTTCTTTAGAGATTAAAAGAAAATTATTTAGTAATAACTTAATTACATCAAATGTAAATCATTTTAGTATAATTCGGATAATACAAATATACAGACATACATTTTAATTGTATACTTTACTTACTTTGTTATAAACTAATTTAACAATACCACAGGCTCCTTGCCCGAGTGTCCGAGATATATAATACTTTTGTGAGATTTCTTTGGGTGCCTTATCTTGTTCATTCTTTAATAGGTCTTTGAATACAAATACTGAAAAACAGAATTCACTTTTAGACATGCACTTGGTTAAGGAATGTAACATGACGTTGCTTATAATAATACTGCATAAGTAAAATTTGACAAGTTGGGTTTTGCAGTACCAGTTCAACCCCATGTTGGACTATGATTTTCTACCTTTGAAATTTTGAATATCGTCATTGGATGCGCGCCGAAATAGCCTATCCAATGATTAAACATTAAGTGCAATTTTTGACTTATCTGGTATTGTTTTACAAGCGACAATGATACAATAGTTTGAATAACCTGTAACATAAAGTAATAGAGTAATCTCTAACATACTTTTCACAACAGGATGGGTTACTGATATTTCATCATTGTCATCCAATACTCGACTATTTCCCTTTCCAATTAATACTTTGTTAACATATGTGCCATTGTAAGACAGGTCCGTTATTATTGCAGGGCTGAGGACTTCACTGAAATAAGTTTTTGTGTTAGATTTTGATTGTTTTGAAAATAAATCAGTAAACATGCAACTCAGGTTGAAGGAATATTATACCCAAATGAAATATTACACAGTTTTTAAATACTATTTATTTATATGTCACATATACATACACCACTTGCACGACAAAGATTATTTCATGTAATAATAACAGCATGGAGAAAATATAATGCTGAAACAATGGCAAGTCAGCATTATATAGAAATATTGATGGCCCCCGTGGCGGAGCGGTCACCATACCGGTCTGACGCGTAGAGGGTTTTGGGTTTGATCCCCGGCCAGTCAGACATCTAAATGATGGATTTAGATTTCTGT
>DWNM01000322.1:0-11706 GCA_018250375.1 Narcosius parisi helen
AAAAATCCTGACCAGACTATTTTGACTTGTTGTTAGTACGCAAATGTATGAAAAAAGATGTCGTTTCTTTAAAAAAACTCCCTTTTCCTTCAGTTTGTTTTATACTATTCCTTTGCAAAGTTTGATCCTTATAAGCGACATTATCAGATAGCATGTGATTTTTTTTAAATAGGTCATTTTTACAAGAAAAGCATACGAGTGAAGGTCGGCCTTAATTCGAATAATAGACCAAAAGGAAAATAATGAAAATACTGGATAAGGCCTGTAGCGTAGGCACTATGCGGGCGCCGGTCCGTACATTATTAAACTGACGATCAAACTGTCGCATCTGCGTAAGTTAATCTATGGACTATTGAGGTTGTGACCGTTACTCCCCAAAAACTCCAGTTCTCCGCGCATCTACTTCGTGTGAACAGCATCACATACTATTGGAGATCAATCAGCATTATACGGATATAAAGGTATTTAATCCATTTTTTACATGAATGGTGTATGTGTACTCAGTATTTTAACGTATGGTACTGTGTGGTAATTTCGGACAAAAATTAAATCAGTATAATTCCGAACGTAGTGTGTTTGTCCCAAATCAAAAGCAATTTTGTTATACGGCAACTCACAGGTAAATGCCGTATTTATCAGCCGTTAGCGGCCGGCCGGTTAGAAATTAATTGTCACTTGCTTTAACGGTGAAGGAAAAAAAAGTTATCTAAGGTGTGTGAAGTCTACCAATTGGCACTTGGCCAGCGCGGTGGACTATGGCTTAAACCCCTCTCACTCTGAGAGGAGAACCGCGCCCAGCAGTGGGACAGTTATGAGTTGACGATGAAACTTAACATTTAAATTAACTTTGTCCCGCTAGGCTAGAATTAAAGGCGATTAGGCCATTGTCTACCGCGCTGGCCAAGTGCGGATTATTAGACACTAGCGACCCGCCCCGGCTTCGCACGGGTGCAATGCTGATACTGAATACACTACAGAAAAACTGTGAACGTAGTATACGTATAAACCTTCCTCTTCAATCACTCTATCTATTAAAAAAAATCCCATCAAAATCCATTGCGTACTTTTAAAGATTTAAGCATACAAAGGGATATAGGGACAAAGAAAACTACTTTATTTTATATTATGTAGTTATGTATTTTCGTTTATAAAACGTATTTACTAACATTTTTGAAAACCACCCAGGTAGGCATAAATTATAGACCACTTCCCATTTAAACTGTATTTTCGTTAAATTTCCAACAAAGGTTGCTACAGGAAAATTTAATTTAAACACTTTAAAGATTTTTAAAGGGCATATTCAAATGAGGTAATACCATGTTAAAAATATGGGTCCTTCCTGTTGAAAAATTAATATCGCGATTCAATTAAGAGAATGCGCCACGGAGGTCACCATACTGAAATGAACTATGAACACTAATGTTACTTGTATTTGCATAGATTGGACTTAAATTGTAATGCCCGAAGTATAGGCTAGATTAGTAGATAGGTATGTCTGGTAGTGAGTAAATAAAAGTCATGAATTGTTGTAATCAAGAGTGGCGTTCTGTAAGCAACTTCAGAATCCTACTGTAACGAAGTAGTGGTGAGGTGCCTTAACTTGGTGCGGTGGTGTGGTGTGGTGCGTGAAGCGAGACGGGACGAGGAGAGTAGAGGAGAGGTGATTGGCACTTGGCGGAGCAATGAATTTTATTTAAAAAATGTATTAAAAAGAATAATAGCTTGTTTTAAGAATTGTCAATATACACGAATTTTTCTGGAAAGTGTCTCCTTCATTTATACATTATAAAAAACCCTCTTAATACTACTACTGTACGAAGTAGGTTATGAATGTAGGTTAAAAAAGTCCGTAGGTAGCACTGACTAATGGCGAGTGACCATGAGATGGCCTGCATGCTGGTTTGCTACTTCAGTCATATAAAATAATAATAATTTATTAGCGTTTGGTCGTCAATCCATTATCGTTCCACTCCTGGGCACGGAGCTCCCCTCAGACTGAAAGAGACCGCGCTGGCCAAGTGCGAATTGGTAGACTTCACACACCTTTGAGAACATTTTTTTAAGAACTCTCAGACGTGCAGGTTTCTTCAGGATGTTTTCTTTCGCCATAAAGGGCGTGAAAATTTCTAATATGCACATTACCTTAAAAATTCAGAGGTGAGTGCCCGGTATTCGAAGCTTGGACCCCCGATTTATAGGCCGAGGTTCAACCACCTGGCTATCGTTGCTTATTTATTAGTATTTAACTATATGAAAAAATTATTAAAAACATTACCGACTTAATAAAAAATTTCCATTTTTCATCGTCCGTAAGTTAGAACTAAACTTAGGCAATATCGAAAGTATCAAGTTTCGGACCCACATGCAACACACAAAGGCGGTATAAGAGAAATAAATCAATGTGGGGAGCGTAGGCGGGCGAGACCAGCAATTACCAATTAAACGCCTCGTACCCGCTGGGAATTCCAAATTCAAATTCATTTGGACACCGAACGTCGTGCGGTGCACACGTGGGAAATGGTGCGTGAAATTGCGATACCATTTAAATTTGTATCTAAAAATTTGGCTCACTGTTAAAAAAATATTTGGTATACTTCAGGGTATGTGGCATACATATTCAGGGTTTTGTATACATTTTCTACATGTAATGTGCTGTATGATACTTTTTCAAGGTATTGGATAAATTGATAGCAAAATTAATATTTTTTTAAATTACATCACATAAATATTTAATGAAGATTGTGACAGTCGCCATTTAATTTAATGTTCACAATTAAAACAAAATAATAAACGCTTATTATTATGCAGACGTCGCTAGAAAACACTTAATTCATATCCACAAATCATAAGAAAACATTTCACCCATTCAAAGATATTTTATTAAATTCAAAATTTTCAAAATAAATCTCATAGAATGTTTAAATTTTTTACACAATTTGTTTAATCTAAGACTTATTTATTAGTAAAATATTGTATTACAGACAAAGCTGAACTGTACACCATGAGCATTTTAAATAAACTCTAAAATTTATCAACTAATATAATATTTTATTAATATTATAGCTAATAACAATAACATATATTAGGTAATATATATTATAGCACATATATTATAGTGTTAAATTAAAGACTGATATTTTGGTGACATTATTAATCACTTTATATATAAAAAAATGTAACTAAATTTTATACTGATAATAACTTACGTATTCACGGACCTTTGTTATAACATTTAGTTAAATATAATAAAATATGTCATAATTTCTTAAAGATATTTTAGACCAGATTGTTTTATAATAATACAAGAAATAGCTACCATAAAATTGAAACCAGATATTTATTAATTATTTCCTTTACGCCAACTAAACAGCAAAGCGACGAATTTAAATTTCAATTTAGCACCACAATACTAATAATTAGATAACACTAGCCCGAGATTAGACAAGGAATTATTAAATGCAAATTAATAATTACAAAATTATATTTAGCTCTCCTTAAAATAACTTATTGCAACATAATATCAATACAATCTCCTACTTATTTATTATCCAAATACAAAGAGCAAGAAGTACTTTTCATTATTACTTGGATTTTAGGGTTCTGTACTCAATGGGTAAAAACGAGATTATAAGTAAGACTCCGCTGTCTGTCCGTCCACTGTCATAGCTCCATCTCTTAAACTTAAACTTTTTTTTACACTGTTAGTCACTATAGCCGCTATTATATCGAATATTAAAAATATAGTCTCGATACAAGAAACCGGTTTTTAGGCGTTTTTCGGTTTATCTATAGGACCGAAACAGGTAAACACTTTTTCACGAGATATGTACAGATAGCTGCTATAATATAAAATACTAAAATACTATTTAAAAATGTATGCTGTTAAATATTTTAAAGCGGTGCAGAACCATCCAGTACGAGTTCGAATCGCACTTAATTTTATTAACTACAATATCATTTATTATGTGCCAATATATTTATGTCAATACATTGATGTGTGTCAACTGCGAGTATCTACACATATTAGGTATAAGAATAATGTATCTATGTTTGGGATATCAATACAATCTATCCAATAACTACAAAAGAGACACCAATGTTTTTAATAAATTTATACTACATTGTTTTGTACTCCTGACTCGCTTTGCAATTTAAAATATAAAACTGATAATATTCTTCGTCATTCGTGGTTCAAACCTAAATCAATATAATACATCACACGTTTTCAAAGTATAAATTGTAGTTGGGGCTTAAAATGATTATTTACAACGAGCGATACGATATAATAATCATAATGAAAAAAAATATAATTATGCTACAAAACTTGATAGTTATTATAGCAATATGCTTCTTTCTTAACATTATAAAACTAAATAGACTTTGGCAATAGGGGTCATAGACCACATTCAGAGTTAGTAAATTATTTAGAAAAAATATACTAGAATTTTAAATTTCTCTATTAAACAAATTAGGCCTACAAAATGTCATGTTGTAATGTTTAGCACTGGTATTACAGTAATTATTATAGTACCAAATACATATACTATCTAAATACAAATACAATATTTAAAATAATGAATTTAATACTCATTTTATATGAATATAACTATGAATAACAGTCATAAATAGCAGTTGCAAAGCTGCTATTTTGATTTGCGTTATTTTTGAGCTACAAAATCCAACGTTGACTTAGAATTTGTTCTATGTTATCATAATAATTATGATAATAAGACTTTTTGCACAAAAGTACTGCATTATAGTCCTCCTGGAGTTTTCACGAAGTATGTCACTAGCGTTCCTTTGCCCTTCACATACGTGGGACCTCTACACTCACACGTGTACCCCGCGTTCATGAGAACCCTGGAAATAATACACACATGTAAATGTGTTATCTAACTTAGTTTTTACAGTTATTACCAATTACAGTTTTCGTCAATTATAAAAATATTATGATATATTTTAAGATACTGCAGAAAATGATCACTATACAGAATTCGTAACATACAAACGCCTTTCAATTATTACATAGCAACTTTTCTGGAATGTACATAATTATTTTTTTATGCAAGGAAGTATACGATCTTTATATTAAAAACCTTTATGAGTTTTATTTTAAAATGTTATTAAATGTCATGTTTCTATTAGATGTATCTTTCTTGAAGGCTTTATGTACGGCTTATATATTATTGAGATACATTAACATAACTTGCTAAAGAGGCGATAGAACTTTCCACAACGTGAGATACTACCGCATATCCATTCCTGCCTCCTAACCATAGATATGTAGGGTAGCGAAAATAATCTATATCTATGCTCTTAACAGTTATTTTTTCTCTATTTGTAATTACAGAAGTTTACGGCGGTTGATACCTTAACTAACAGACTGTACGCACCGTACTTAATCTATTTCTTAAAAAATACTTGCGAAAAGCTGATTTGAGGAATTTCTTAAGTTTTATTATTTTTATCTTTGGATTTCGACATTTTCGACCAAAATTTTCAACATCAACATAATCACTAAATATGCAATGTTTCTATGGTCGACCTTGAATAGGACTCTTATCTTAACCAGGGTCTATTACAGATGTCCATAGGCGGCAGTAGCACTTACCATCAGGTGGACTGCATGCTCGTTTGTTACTTCCATTTTATAAAAAAAAAGGTGTATTAAAATAGTAAATGCTTAAAAATATAATCATTTTCAAACCGAGTCCTTATGATAATAATATCGTCGACGACTACATTTTCTCATTCACATTGTTTAGGAAACTTTTCTTAAATAAACCCGGCTTTATCGTAATGAAATATCTTCTGAATATATAATCGTTCAGGGCTATAGTCAGAAAACGTATTAAGGTTAGGTTATATAAAGTTTTAGAGATTAGTTTTGTACTAAACGTAGTAAGGGTAGATTTATCTAGATAATATAATGGTATTTGCAAATACCAACATTCTTCCAGCCGACGGCATTAATAACAGAACTGAACTAGAAATTTTGTATCTACATGACCTTTATTAAAATTACTTTGTTTTAGAAATGCAATCATCCATACATAACTGATTCCTAAAACTCTCTAACCTTTAGATTGTAGGACACCAAATTTGTTTACTGAGTTCCTTCGAAAGTAGACCCTGAAATCTGCGGGAAGATCTTTTATCCCGGGGGGCTTGTAGGTCCAAGTTCGATCGGTCAGAATCTTTCCAGTTTTACGATCGTATATTAGCTTTTCAGATGTCCAATATCCAAGACCCATAACAAATGCACCTTCAATCTGTAAATAATACTTATGTAAGTAGGGGTATGGCGGAATTCAACAGATTTAATAATATATATATATATATGATTTGTTTATTTGGTCACTATTATAATTACATTAAGTATCCTGTGAAAATATATTTATTCCTCGTTTAACATTTACTGTATAATGCAACACAGTTATCGTGGTAATCTATTGTGGTTCGACTCCGGCGGCACCACCGCACAAAACCATTTTTTTGCTGACTGGCAGCAATGTTAAGCTCTGTGGTATTCATGTTTGAAGGGTGTGGTATGGGATACATACTTATCTAATGCGTTCCAACTTAGCCCTCAGGGGTAGTAACGCAGATGTGGCCAACCTCAGGTACGACTCTAATGTTATCTGGGGTTGATTACAGATGTCCATGGGCAGCAGTTGACACTTATCATCAGGTGGACTGCATGCTCGTTTGCTACTTCTGTATTATAAAAAAAACGCCTATAATACCTGACCAATATCGATTTCTGGACTCAAACTTCTACCGGTATCTTCTAGCAGATCTACTCTTCTTATATCATGGTTTCCAGTCAAAATATCAACCTCTACTTCTAAAACCACAACTCCAAAAATGTCATATGGTTTAACAGGTTCACTTGTTTTGTACACGTATGATGCTTGAAGATTTACTCCAGAATTATGTGCTTCGATAACAAGTTGTTCCCATGTGGGGTTACCCATTTTTATCTTAACAGGTTCCAATCTTTCAAGAAGTAGTTTACATGCTTCCATTGTAGCAAAAGCGACACATTCGCTACCAACGCTAGCACCAGTAGCGTAGCAATTTGGCGAAGTGAAACTTGTGTTTGGTTTTACGCTTACTTTTTCTAAAGGAATTCCTAAAGTATATGCGCATACTTGAGCTGTTTTCGTATTAATACCTTGACCCATTTCAACAGCACCATGAGTTATCGCGACCGTTCCATCTGCATAGTATATTGAAATAGTAGAATTATACGGTCCAATATAAAATAGTTCATATGTCATAGGTATTAATGTAATTGCTCGTTTTCTCCATCGATTATCATTATTGAACCTATTAACTTCTATTAATCTTTCATCATATTTGGAGTCTTCTTTTATTTGTTCAATCAATTCCGGGATCTGGTTATCTTCAAGAGTCATATTTGATAATCGAACTTGTAAAGGATCTTTACCTACAACGAATGCAATTCTATCCATGATATATTCCGTAGTTGCAATACCTTCCGTTGAGGCTGTAATAAATTGAGTAAGTAAACTTGTAGTTTTGTATTATTTGTATTTAGAATTAACTTAATTTATCTTACCAGGGGCTCGGCACCAAGTAGTAGAAGGCAAATCTGTTAGTACATTATATGCTTCAATACGCCAACGTTTACTGTCGTAACAATTTGGGAAATGATGTAACGTCATACCAGTAATTGTTTCATTTTTAGAACAACCATTATCTTGATAATATTTAATCTTTAAGTATTGGATTTTACCTTCTCCGTTCACTCCAACCTATAATTTTCAAATAGAATTTTATAAGTCTATAAATTAATGTCAATTATTAGAGAACTGGCTTTTATATATTTAAGTACCTCAAAATTACATAACGTGGATGCTCTTTTCCCGATTATTTTTATATTGTCTTCTATTGAAAGTACGAATCTACACATTTTTCCTTGTAAATGTGACACAATTGCTGCTGCACAAGCTACTTGAGCAGCTCTAGATATTTTACCACCGTAAGCACCACCGACCCGACGAACAATAACGTTTACACTAAAACACGTTATAACATTTTTAAAAGATCTTGCAATTAGGTCTACGCATTCATATTTAATCAGAAAAACCATAATATACCTATTAACAGGAATATTCAAACAATGTGCTACAGCTATGCTTACTAAGTTCGGCCATTGCGTTGAGGAATAAACATCAATACCATCTTCTGTTGGTTTCACCACACAAGTCTGAGTTTCCATATGATAGTGATACTGACTATTTAGTGATAGCTCACCACGAATAATGGACTTAATATCGTTACCCGTCTCTGTTGGTTCTATAATGCTATCTTGAGTAATTCTTTTATCCTTTTCTGGTGAGCTTAGAACATCTTTAATGGTTAATAGTGGCTCATTTTTGTTTATTAATTCGTATTGGACCTTAACCAACTTGGCTGCCTTATTAGCAACCTTTTCTCTATTAGCCACTATTATACCAACTGGTTGACCATTGTATTTAACTTCTTTCGAACATAAAATTTCTTCATTGTAATCAAGTAAAAAAATGTTAGTCGGTGTGAATGTGTTATCACCTGGTATGTCTTTAGCCGAGTAAAATGCTATTACACCTGGCTCTTTCTTAAATGAAAAAGAAATATTTTCTTCTTTATATAATGTGTTAATCTTACACTTGATCAAAAAAATGTACGGATACTAGATAACAAATTATCGATTAAAAATAGAAAGGTTTTTTAAGTTAGCTATTTCGAAAATAGAGGCATCTTAATTTTTTTTTAGTAAAATTCTCAGCTTTCTCGTCTTTCGTCTCTATCATTTTAATAATAGATGCCTTCATAATCAAGGCGAATAATATCGATAGCACTTACGTATAATATTGTGTTTAATAATAAATGATTTAAATTAATTTTAATTTTTTTTATTATAATTTGAATAATATAATTTTTGGTGTTATTAACTTGGGAGGAGAAATGATTGACAATAAATAAACTTACAAAAGCTTCTGTTGTATCAAAACCATTAATAATAGTGCCTGGAGTAACATCAGCAGTCACAAACGCACCAAATACTTCATTCATATCAGTTGATAAATCATTAGCAAAAGTGGCTTCTCCACTACACTGAACTAACGCTTCTAATTTTGGCACTGGCTTATTAAGTGGCCACACACTTTTATCTGTGTCATATACTTGGATTCCTTGCGATATGTGTCTTTTTATGGCCTCACCACCAGATCGATATCTTGTATTCAGTTTTGAGTCAGGACATAAACTTAATATTGCCTATAAATATAGAATTTGAAAGTAATTAAGAAAGTAATTATAAGAAAAATAAATGAATAAACAAAAATAAATGAAATAAAGTTACCTTATAAAAGAGAGAAATAGCAAGCATTTTTCGATAAGCAGAAGATGGCTCAGGAGGATCCTCTTCAGGAATAATTTCATTAAATAAAGCCTTTAAGCATATCTGTAAAGTTTCATCACTGAACAGATGTTTTCCAACTATTCTTTTTTCAGTATCTTGTGCATGAATAAATTTTGATGAAATGTTTCCATATACAATAAATGCATTTTGAACAACGTCGGTGTTGCATTTAAGTTTGAATAAAAAACCCGCATTTACAACAGCATGAGCATTTTGAGATCTAGGCATAATCTGGAATGAAAATATTTGTTTTATTATTACCCAAAAGAAAATTAAAAATAATAGAGACAAGTGATGCCATACACATTACGTGGCGCAACACTGCTCCGCAAAAAAGAACTTTGGATTTCACCTTGACCACTTGCAGAGGCAACATTTAGGAATATTTTATCAAGAACACAAAAATTACAAATATATTAGTATTATTGCGTTTTTCAACTATTCTCGCATAAATAACAATAAGTACCTTGTATGTCTTAATTAAATTACACTTGGACAAGGGTGGCAGCATAAGGTTCAAAATGACCTTTCTTCTCATGTCACATTTTAGGAATTCCGTTAATGATATTCTTTTTATGGTGTTAACTCCGCTGGCTGGCGAAAAAAATACTTAATTAAAAGGAATCTGAATCTCTTTTAACAGATAATGTATTGTACTTTTCAATAATTAGTATCCGTATCACAATCAGTATAGAGGTATCGTCGTCAATCCATTACTGTTGCACTTCTAGGCGTGGGTCTACCGTGCTGGCCAAGTACGAATTGGTAGACAATTTCAGTGACAAGTTTAGTGGTACAGATAATTGTCACAAGATCCGAAAAGGAATTGAGCAATTAATAATTTTAAGTAGAAACGAAATTGCTAAAATACGTTTTAGTTATTTGCTTACCAATTGTTATCATAGCTCCCACTGTTTCGAATATTAAGAACAGGTCAGATGGAAAACTATTATTGATATATTTTAAAAACAAATTTCCTCCAATTGTGCCGATCTGAAAATTTTAAATTATTTTTTAATCAATATTTTTCAGGATAGTTACAGATTGCGGCTAATAAAATTACACCCACATTTCGCACAGGAATATGAGCGACTAAATCCATATGATCATGAAATTGTTTTAGGTAGAAGAAATATTCATTTTCTGTCGACATCTTCAAAAAAATTTCCATCATTTCGCTCAAGGATATACCGGCTCCTAAGATTAAATTTACATCCACTGTAAATCTTTTTAACTCCGCTACACTGCTTATGTCAATAATTGTAAATGGGTAATCAACCACATGATAAACTCCTGTAAAAAGGTAGGTGATATTATCTAATACATTCACAAATTTATAGATAATTCGTTGTACTAGAATACCTTGTCCAGTGTTGCCTGCAATTAGTTTATAATCACTACAATTATTGATAGCTTTAAAAACATCTGATAAGTGATATGCTTTAAACCACTTGAAATTCGCGCTATCAATAGATAAACTCTCTTCATTATTTAACATACACCAATCTTCTTCTTTATTTTCTTCAGATATAGCTATACTCGAAAGATTTTTATCCATGTCACTTCCTTTATGGGGACACATCGCTTTACATTCCATTCCACATGTTTTAAATGTATGTAAATCTTCAATATCAATAACTTTATCGGTTAATTTTTTATCAGCATCAACAGCAAATGATTTAAAAGCATCTGCGATAGGTCTATAGCCAGTGCATCTGCACATATTACCAGCAAAGGAATTTTCGATTTCTGCAGCTGTTAATTTCTTTGTACTCGACGTGTAGATACTGTGAAATAGAACACGCACAAGATTAATATTTCTGTTGTTCCTGATATAAACAACGACACAAATAAAAAGTGATTGAGTACATGTCTATTATTTAATAAATATAATAATGTGAGAAAAATACGAGGTATATTAACGCCTGTTATTAATAATCAATCTATCCAATGTTTTGTGAATGTTCTTTTTAAATATTTTGTCTGAATAAATAAATAAATTTGTGTGCTAAATATCGACATTTGACAATTTCTGCATACTAGAAATAGTCAAATTTTGATCTTTGTTTTCGATCTATCTATCAAACAAATTCAAACATTCAAATTATTATTATTCAAAACAAAATTGTTATTACATTTGGAATCTTACGTGAGTTTTCATAGAAAATATAAGAAACATAGGTAAATTTGACGACCCGCGTGGCGGAGCGGTCACCATACCGGTCTTACGCGTGGAGGGTCCCGGGTTCGATTCCCGGCCAGACAGATATCTA
>DWNM01000323.1:0-11706 GCA_018250375.1 Narcosius parisi helen
CTGCTATCATAAGGAAGAAAGAGGTGTGGCGGTGGTGCCTCCGGAGTCGAACCACAAAGAGTTCTACCACCTTCAAAAATTATGGTTGAAATTCGACCACTGCGAAGCACCTTCAAATTATTTATAGATATACCGGCGCAACATAGCTCAGCTATTCGTTCTTCAACAGCGTCCATTATTCAAATCCTTTGCCTATATGGATATGGATTGAATTAACACACAATGCTCGCCGACCTCCGATGTGTGATCGCAGCGAATTGCCGGTCAACGGTCCAAATTGCCCGGTCCTCCTTCGGGACCAATCATTCAATTGAATCCCCGCATCGTATTATTGGGCTCTCGCATGATAACAGGATGCATGCCCCTGTTCTGTAATCTACCGATATAAATTATAGCTTCCTGGTCTTGTTTGGTTTGATTTTTGCAACGAGAACGGTTCTACTAGTATTTACTGTACGTGTAGTGCTTACCAATGTAGTAGTAAAAAAGTGCCGCGTGAAGCACCTAGTACTAGTAGTAAGGGTACGTGTAAAACTTATTTTAGAAGGAAACTTTTCCTACGAAAAGTCATATTTGTACGTTTCTTAACATAGTACCTTCTGTAGGTTCTAAAGTCCGACGGAATGTGGTACATATATTTGACAATATTTACCTTTTAATTATACATATATTTGAATATAATTATACAATAATTTTAATGTCAATGTTAAACCCAATAATTAATGTACTATGTGTATGATATAAAACACAATATACTACTACGAATTTTTAACACATTCGATTGCGTGGATGAGCGAATTTTTAAATCGCTTAAAGCATATGAGTACGTACAGCCAAAAGTGATAAACTATATTTGCTATAATATGTTTTAAGAGAATGTATCGGTATAGTATCGTGGCCACTTAATGTTTAAGTAGTAATTATGAATAACGTAGTAAAATAAATTAATAACTTATATTTTTGCATGAATTTATGATACATACTTAGCATGTAGGACATTATATGAGAGACTATCAAATTTTAATACAGTACCTGCAGGTATCGTAATATTTATTATGCGTTAAGAGTGCGTCGAGGAGTCACCGCGCGCGGCGAAAATGGCGAGATCAACGGGGGCCGTCGCCACGTATAGATAATCAATTGCACATTTGTTATACATTACAGCGACACACTTGGCGCCAGACGAAACGTCTAATATCTTATCAATACAACATTAGTGAAGGATTTCATTATTTTACTCAATCGCAAAGATAAGTGCATTAAAAAGTTTTAAAGATTGTGATTTGATTTAGTTTAATGACGATGATGATGCATTCAAAATATGTGCACAAAAATCCGTAAATAGTAAGGCGTATATGTTGTTGCCATTTAGGGGATTTTTGTTATCTCTATGTATTTAAAGTAAATTAATTATACGAGAATGAGTACTCGCATACGCTTATTAAGGAAGACAAAAGGTGAGTTGTTTGTTTGGCTTTTTACTTCACATGAAATATGTATTAGGAAAAATATTATTGTCTTATTTTAAATACATTTATTGTAAATTAAGAAAAAAAACAGAAATCAGCAATAAAAATAGTCCGGAGGACTCAGAACAGCCCTAAGTTAATGAGAAAAATAGTCCACAAAAATAGTCCAAAACCTTAGTAGAGGCACTATCTCTTTTTACAACGATCGCTGTGCGCGTCCGGTGGATCGCGGCAATTAATAGGGGGAGATACTATTATCGTCTGCGCATACTTCATTAATGATAAATAATTAATTAGTTATTCGTATTACACATACTATTTAAATAATAAATACTTTTATTTTATATTCTCTGCATCCGATCGTTACAATTGGTATGTAGGGTTTTAGAACTGCTCGACATAACACATCGATATTTATACTTGACTAATTACTAACTGATGTATTCATTGTCTTGCTTTCTAGATATACTCTGCTCCTTATAAGTAAATATTGAACTATATTGTATTATTCCAGTTATTCATCCATCCATGCATTTATCCACCCATCAACCCAAAAGTTGACAACGCTGGCATAGGGGTCACTTTTTTTAGTGCAGTGGCTATGGCCAGGATTTTGCCATATTCACTGCACTTAGGTGTCGTTGACTTCAGTAGAAAAATTACTTCGTAGGAAGGCGCTGTTGCCTATGCAGGAGGCATTTAATTCCTTACTTAAAGAGATTAAGTGATGCTATTCGTAGACGACACCACGCAGCAAATTTACGTAGGGTATTGTTTTTTAAAATAATATATTCAGGAATGACACGTTTCAAGACTAACAATTACAAAAGCATTTTGTAGAGAAATTAACGAGTATTTTCCAATAAATTGCTAATAACTCAAGACCGTTAACGTAATTTGTCATACACTGTGGTTACAAGTGGCCTATTAAAATGTATTCTTCCTCGGCGAACCTGGTTGAATCCCGTTCAACGGCTGCAAGAAACGAACGGTTCCCTTGATTTATGAAGTCCCACACAATTGCCAACCGGCTGGTATGTCAATATTACACCTGACTTTGTACTTTTATATAGTTTAAAAACAATTTCAAATATCACTTACAAATACTAGTTTAATGACTGAATTACTAACACGGTGAAGTTGTATGGTAAAACGATAGAAATTTATAAAGGGTACGATTTCGGGATTGGGATTTGGGAATATTACACAGAAACTGAATGACAGTGAAATAAAGAATTGATCAACAACAACTCAATTCTGATTTAATTCTAAAGTATTTTCGAAGTATTTCCGGAATGTTAAAATGGTAATTTCCTATCAAAGTGGGCGATGGACTGGTAGGTCACCTGATGTTGTAAATTTTTCATTAAGTAATCAGTGTGTTAGCGCTAAGTCAATTTATAAATAAAAAATGTATCTTCTTTCGTATTAAAATATTACTTTTTACTTTTGTATGCCACAATCTCTTATAGACGAATAAAGATATTTTATATTAAACAAACGCATACATACTGAAAGGATGTATGTATAAGCTTAGGTTAAGTCTGTGGCGGTCGTCCACGGACTTCCATTAGCGCGTATTGTAACCCGACGCCAAACATCTGCTGTCAGCTTCCTGACACGTTACGATATTGACTACATGTTCACAGAAGACACATTATATCAATGTTATATTTCATAACAAACTATTCATGTGGTACAATCGTTGGCCAAATGCATTTCGGTTTTATCCTAACTAATACTATAAATGCGAAAGTAACTTTGTCTGCCTGTCTCTCTGTCTCTTCTTCACGCCTAAACAACAGAACCGATTTGGATAAAAAATTGTACAACGATAGTTTGAAACCCGAGAAAGGACATAGGATAGTTTTTATACAAAAAATCCAATGGGAACGGAAGCTGTGTAAAAAACGGGAACTTTTAAGCAGAAACATGCGTGAAATAACTTTAGGATGCTTTGGTAATAATAGATGTTAGTATGTTCGCCATTTTCACAAAAACTACTGATCCGATTTGGATGGGCTTCTCATTATTCAATACGATACGATACTAAAACACGATACAATTCTATAGTCATTGATCTCTGATCGACAGCGAAGCCGCGTGTTAAATCTAGTACACATATATACCAATATCTATATTATATCAATATTTGCGTGTATCCATCTGGGAATCCAATCTTGGATTTCATCCGTGTTACTATTTAAGAGATTGGTAATAATTTCGTCACAGACTTCCAGTTACTTCCAGAATAAGAATAAGGGTTTAGGCCGGAGTCACTACGGTGTTCAAGTGCAGATTAGTAGACTTAACATAACATATACATATGTGTGAGAAAACAGTAAAAAAACATCTTAGAAAAACTCATGTGGCCTGAAATTTTTATAATGTTCTCTAAAGTGTGTGATGTCTATCAACCGGCGTTTGGCTAAGGTGGTGAATTTTGAAGAATCACTGATCCCAAGAGCAGATTCGCATCCAACAGTGGCACAGTAATATTATCAAAAAAATTCCTAACTAGCGGAAACCGATATAATGTGTGTATTCAGCAACAATGTGTCAATCTGTACGCGTTAGGAAACGAGCAAGTGTTTCCACATTAAGCCGAGATATATTCGCCGGCGCGATTCTCCGAACGTTATCAGGCACGCGTGGGGTTCACTCGCGGTTATGCACTCGCGATCATAATAACATATGAAAATGAATAAACGCGTGTTGTTATTGCCTCGAGGAAACGTCATAACATGTAGTGCACTCACAACTAACTACTCGTATATTCTAGAGTACCAAATTTCCAAGTAAAATTCTAGAATAACTTGACTGACTAATATTAATTTGGCTCAGCATGTTAATCTCGGTCCCATCCTTCATAAATTATTGTATTGGATTGGTCATCTAACATAGTGTTACATCTTCCTTTGCCAAAGACAAATGTTCTACATACGTATGTGTATGATAGGTGACTATTTCATAGACATTAAAGTTCGGTAATAAAATCCATGGTTATCTGTTGACTTCTAATTACATGAAACATATATTAGAAGAATTTCTCGGCATCCACGTAACCATTAATAATATTTAAATTTTCACTCATTATCAATGTCTCGCAATTAAGATAATTACGTATACTCAATTATAAAAGTCCACCTGATAGTCCCGGAACTCTCGTTCCACAAGTAATTAAAGTCACACCTTTTTTACGAGAGGGAAAGCTTCAAAAGGTACCCAGTGTCGTGGGACCGACACGGGGTTGAGTGGGATTTTCACCGCACTAAAAACCCCCCGGTGGCTCAGTCTTCGGCGCTGCATAGAGGACTCCGCGATCTCCAAAGAAACGCAACCGGTGAGTATAAAGCTCACGATACCGTCCGGTGTGTACGACGGTGGCCACGCATACCACCATCCTTCTCGGGCTCGCTAGCCGGGCGGTTTAAGCTCCCACTCTTGCCACCCACAACCCCGAAAGTCCCGTTTTACTCGCGTCTTACGACAGGCAGGGGATACCGTAGCCCTATTCTGATCCCGAAACTACAGGAACAAATTAAAGTCTGTATCACTGCGGTCAATGGTGAATGAAAAAAACAAATAAATACGAAGAATAGTATTCCACTAATGAAATTGATTCCTCCGCGGCAACATGGGCGCGAGTGGAAAGTGTAATTGGATTGCCATTGTGAAAATCCCTCTTAAATTATAGGACTTTACTGAAATTACTCATGAATGTTTATTTTCATTTCGCTTATCTATGTCGAATGATATGTAATCAAACATTTTTTCCATTTCACTAACAAACGTAGCGCTCACTTTTTTATTAAGTTTGTAAAAGAAATGCATGCACTGAAATTGATTCATGGATTTGACATGTCATAGAAAATAAGGCTATGATTATGCATTATTGTTATTGTTTAGTACTAACTATTGTTATTGTTTATTACTTGTTGTATAAATAATGCGATTGGTGCGATTGTATAATAATGCGACTTTTTCATATTCAAATGAATACGAAAAAAGTCGCATTCAAAATCTCCACTTTCTACCTTCCATCAAATGTGTAGAACTCATCAAAACGGACCAAATGTTCATAACCAAACCAAACCGTAGTTTCAAATCGATACAACGAGTAGAAGTAGGTTAAACTCGACTTCGTACATATGTTTATATACTTTGTTTATTAGTTACATACGAGTGAACTAATATCAAAATTGTAATTACATTTATCAAACAACCAGCTCGCGACCGTAGAAAAATACTATGCTTGCTACGAATATATCTTATTGCATAAAATATATCTACCACAATAAGGCTTTGTCTTCAGTTCTTAAAGTAGGGCAAGTAAGCATCTGCGGCATTCCAACCGGGCAAGGAAATGAACAGCTTAACAGGGAAGCTTTCACGCCGAGTGTTTTGAAAATACTAATATGCGGTTACAAATGCACATTCATTCACCAAGTCTGATTTGATCTATATCATGACCAAAGATTTTCCTGAAATTTCATCCGAATCATCCGAAAAAGAATTACTACTGACAATACAGTTATAACTACTTCATCGAGTAATTTTACTATCAAGTTTTCTTTGAATTTAAATCACTGGAAGGAAATCTGCGAAACGTCAAAACACACATGTTTTCGAAGAAATTCATTTGGATGAAGATGAAAACATAGAACCTACCACAATAGTCTCTATAGACTTTCTATTAGTCTATGCATTTCTAGGGCATTCTAAAAGAGACCTAACGGCACTTTAGAGTTTAACATGAACATACGACCGATGCAACACAAAAGCCAATAACTTTTCTGTCTACAGTTTACAGTGTACACGTTTTTTAAATAAAAGCAATATGAATATTATGAACATTGAAGTATTTCCTTATTTCGGTAAACATAACATTTTATTCAAACACATGTGTACTATAAACAAATACAGAGAAAAAACTATGAACATTCAAATTGATGTAAATTATAACAGCATGGTAATGACGATGTGGACGAAATTAGAACTATTGCAAACTAACAAGTAGTTAACACTTTTAGCACTTATCTCAGCGAACACATCTGGAGGGCTACAAGATACGCATCAATATGTACAAGCATATAGGTTTAATAATAATCGATCAGCGCCGGATATGAAATGAATAATAAAAAATATCTTTAGTCCATTCGGTCAAGTAACAAATTTAATGTAAATTATTAGAGCTTACCTTATCGGGTATCATGACCATTACAATTAACACGTTGCATACAAAGCTACTAGAAACCTTAAGCTTTGTAGGTCGATTTTTCTATTAGAATATAAGACGAAATGGCCACAAGCCTAAATCAGTTTATTGCGTTTCGTATCACATGTATTAAAAGGAGCGAGGACCTCCTGAGTCATCGCCAGTCATGCGACGCGACGTGTCGCAAACAAAACGTCCAGATCGAAAATAGACGACAAACAATGGACGCTGATTGCGTATCGAGATGTTTAATAGGCGCCGACTGGCCCTTATCGCCTTGGCAGAGTGACAGTCGCCTCTTTGAATCATGGACTAAATCGACCATATGAAACGATTATAATTTATACGACTCTAAATTAGACAAGACAGAGAACATAAATCAAAATAAAGATTGTGTAATCGCCTTCTAACGGTACTTTATTTAATTTAAAGCTAAACGGAATATTTGAATGTTCAAAAGGCTCGCAAAATTTGTTAACCTCAAGTTTCTTTGTCTTTTAGTTAATGTATGCCGAATATTACAGGATGTTTCAGATTTTTTCCATGTTCGCAAACGTTTCAGCAGCTCTATCGTCTGTGAAATAAAACAGAACAGGGTCATGACATTGAACTGTACTTTCCATCACGGCAGCGATTGATCCCTCCCAGGGAGGCACCCGCATCGCACGCACCATTCGACAATTTTGCTAACGGATCAATGTCAAGGACGTTTCTATTCTTATTCATTTCTCGCGTCACGGACTTCGTCATACCCGTGGTGCCTAATACACTCGCAATGTATCACACCCGCCTTCACATACGACATTGTCTAAATTAACCAGTTTATTAATACTGTTCCATACGCTATTACGTAGAAGTGACGAGTGGAAGAATGGGGACGTCACCGTAATTGATTAATGGCTGATAATTTCCGCTGCTGAAATCTTGGCTCCGAGCGAGACGTCCATATTAATCGCGATGAAAGTTGGCTTCGATCTTGCGATAGGGATGAATTAAAGTTCACCGTGTAGACGCTGAATAACGTTCAAGGAGGAAACGGGTTTATTTAGTTTTCGAGAAAGCTATTGAAAGGTTTTCTCGATCTCGGGGAGATAGGTGCGGCCACTTAAGTATTGGTTTCAGAATGAAAGTTATGGCGGTGAATTCGCTCATTAAAGCAAGTTGCTAAGACCGCTCGGCGACTCGATTACAGACACGCAGGCTTGATTTAGATTAGTGCAAATGCAATTCAGTATCTAGGCAGCCACTCGCATTAGGTTAACTGCCTAAGCGGCTGAGCTTCACTTGCGTTTGTGTGTTTCTATTGAACGGATTTTATTTAAGAAGCTCACATAAGCACGGAAACGGTGGTATGTGTTATCACGTATGGCGTTACTTGGTGTGATAAAATAAAAATATATAAACTATTTGCGCGAGAACTGTGTTTACGTGATAATCATCTAGATGGAATTGGAAAGTAAAACATTATTCAAAATTACATACAAAATTTTAACCAAATCATTATAGCCAATTAGAAGAGACCAATCATATTATAATTATGAAGAAAAACGAAAATCGCAGGGTTTAATTAAATTCAACTAATTACTATTTAAATGAATAAATACATAAATTAAGTTTAAATGTTTTATTAAATTAATGAAATAGTTCCATAGTACCTGGGACACTCGGAAAGTTTTGAGAAAAAAACATTTACTGTTTTTATTAAATCTTCTCAAAAAACTCTTTCTTTTCATGGTTCTGAACCAATTTTGAAAGCAGATTTCCCAATCTGCTAAAGGTATTTCCTCAACGGGCTTTCTTGAACGCAGTGAGCGCATCGTTTGGCGATGAAAACTGTGTCCCCTTGAAAAAAAGTCCCATGGTGCTAAATCAGGGTTGTAAGGTGGATGACCCAAAAGTTTTATCGGCGTATTATCTAGGAAGTCCGTCGTCTTGATAGCGGAGTGGACGGACGCGTTATCGTGTTGGAGCAAAAGGCCTCGGAGTCCCGTGTTTTGTCGCTTGTTACTAGCAGTAGTAAAAACTTCTGACAAGCATTTGGTAGTGTACCACTTTGCATTGATGCTAATGTGGTTTCTTAAAGGAATGTACAATAAAAACCCCGTTGGGGAGGAAAACCTAGAGATCAAAATTTATCCAGCGCTGCTCAATCGTTTCAAATTCGTAGGCGTTGGTTCTTTTTATCAATCATATTATGACACTATTCCACTATTTCTATTTATCGGTGAGGTTGTGGTGTACCCAGGGTGGAACAATTTTCCTTACACAAAGGTTGTGTAGAGTATCATAAACATTTCCAGATCCAATCTGCAGATTTTGTGAAATCTTCTAGTACCTACGTGACTTGCTGGGTTTGTTGAATCAAAATTTTTACTTAGAGGACATTGTTTTCTGCAACAACAGTTAAAGGACGATGACTTCTTTCCTGATTCTTAAAATTTATGCGACCGCACTTAAATTCCTTATACAATCGGTACACAGTTGTTTTAGAAGCCACGCTGTTCATATAAGGTAATTGAAGTCGATTAAACGATTCATCAGGTTTCCAAGTTGGACTTGAAGTCGTAAAAAATCACTGCACGAAAATGTACCCGAGACAGATTCATTTTTCTATGACACACAATTATTCATAATGCTGGTAAAAACATTTAGAGGGAACTTTACATTTGAAATAAATATATTTCTATTTTTAAATAAGCGAATTTATAATTTATATTACAACTCGCCAGCCTGTCATGCGTAAAAACGTTATTTATCAAATCTTTCTGAGTGGCCTGGTAATTATTTCTCAGCCTTGTTGGTAATTATTTAAGTCATCTGTTGTCCTATTTTGCCGTATACTTCAGTAACATTTGATAGTAGTAGTTTCATGCATCCAATCTAAGTCTGCAGTTCATATCAGCAAGACGCGTCCGGTGTCGTCGACCCTGCGCGCGCGCACTATTCGCGACAACCGACAATGCGCTGGCAACACTCCAAGCGCCGATGCACATCTCGAATACTTCACCGGAGATGGTGAAGTATTCGAGATGTGCACTTCCCATCTCATACACTCAACTATCATCTGTAAGTGTCGCCTAAGTATCGATTGATTTATCGATAAGTTGTCAATACTATCGTGGTCTACACAGGTTTCAAGGGAATCAGGTGCGCAGAAACGAAATTATCATCGTCAACCCATTACTGTCCCACTGTGCTGGGCACGGGTCTCCTCTCAGAGTGACAGGGGTTTAGGCCATAGCCCACCGCGCTGGCCAAGTGCGAATTGGTAGACTTCACATACTTTAGATAACTTTTTTTTAAGAACTCCAGGTTTGTAGGTTTTCTCAGGATCTTTTTCTTTACCGTAAAGCAAGTGATAATTAATTTCTAATACGCACATAATTTAGAAAAGTGAGAGGTGCGTGCCTGGGATTTCAACCTCGGACCTCCCGTTTGAGAGACCGAGTTCATAACCACTAGGCTATCACTGCTTCTATGATGCTCGTTATCAGCCAATTCGTACAACAGCAACGGAATCTTCATTATGATAATGAAAGATAAGTGCTCATCAATTATTTTGAGAATCCATTATACTGAGGGTTTTTTGGATAATTGAATCGTAATCCCTACTCATTAAGGCAGCATAAGATATTTAAGAAGAAAATTGTCTAACATATTCGAGACAATATTTACATATTTACATTATAATATAAATTGGATTATACAAATAATAAAGTAAGATTGCTCAACATCTTCGTCATGATGATAAGAGTAAATAAACGCTTATCAATTATTCTACGAATTCATCAAGCTCGAGGTTTACTCGGATTAACTTCATTATCATAATTCTCTCTAGATATAAACATAAGATACCGTATTTTATACTCAATCAGAAGAGCTTAATAAAAAAACTTCTTCATTTAAGATTAAAATTTAAAGTATTTTTTTTATATCGACCCTGGATTTTTATACTTTCTATAATCGACCCTGGATACGATAAGAATCCTACCCAAGGTCGACCACAGATGCGTTGCTACCCCTGAGGACTAAAATTATTTGTAACTTGTTTTAACGGTGAAGGAAAACATCGTGAGGAGACCTACATATCTGAGGGATCTTTAAAAATAATCTCAAGGTGTGAAATCTAGCAGTTCGCACTTGGCCAGCGGTGGACTACGGCCTAATTCTTCTAATCTGAGAAGAGCCCCGTGGCCGGCAGTGGGATAGTAATAGGTTGACGATGAAATAGATATTTAAAAAGTAACCTTGTCTCTAATACTGAATACATAAAGAGCACCCACGTTATATTTACATAAACTTTGAGACATAAATATTTGAACAGTAAATATACCCAGAGCAAGCAGTCGAGCCGATGTCGAAAAGCACTATTGAATTTCCAACCTTTTGTCTACATTTTGAAAGGTGTTATGAATTCACCGCCATTATTTTTAAAGTTTATATCTGAATTTTCTGACTGGATAAAATAGTTGAAGCATATTTCAAGTAACATCCTTGAATAACTTTATAAAGACAGAGTGCGCTTGTCTTTTCCGTATTGCGATTTTTTTAAACCTGCGATACGAATTTACATTTTATTCATGACTAGCTGTGCCCGCGGTTTCGCTCGTGTTTAAAAAAATATCATAACATACATAATAAAACCAAAATTATGCCTTCTCTTTTTTGTTTATAAAATAACAATTTTCGCAGTTAGCGATTGACATTTAATTATTTATTTTTTATTGCGTCACCTCTAAAATATAAATTAAAAAACGGTAAACTTAATGCCTAATGGCATTCTGTGCCAGACAACCCTCGGTGGATGCAGAAAATTTGCAGCAGATGTTAATCTTACCTAATATTAATTATACATAAATTCAAACCAAGTTTTGTGGGCATCGGGTTAGCAATAGTTAAGTAATGTTAAATAATTTAAAAAAACAGGGTCGGTGCTAAGGGTTTTCATTTGTTTCCGCGTACCTCTAATTTTCGAAAATACTAATGGCCTAAGGCCGTTTCTCCACCGACGCCGTCACC
>DWNM01000324.1:0-11698 GCA_018250375.1 Narcosius parisi helen
AAATAATTTTTTTAAGGTGCTAGAACCCTTCCCGTTTCGATTCCGGTGGCACTACCGCCACACTTCTTTTACTCATCAACAGCAGCGTTAAACGCTGCCGTATTCCGATTCGAAGGGTGCGGCGAGGGAGTCACACTCGTCCGACGCGTTCCAACTCGGTTCTCGGCGGCGGCGACACGTCCGGGATCGATCTCGAGCGGGAACGTAATATTATCCCAGGTCGATCACGGACGTCGCTCGCCGTCGGGTGCACCGCGAGCTCGTTCAGAACTCGTATCATACAAAAGCAGAAGCGCGAGCGTAACGTCGTGCGTTCCCCCGCAGAACAAGCAGGCGTACTTCCCGATCTTCGGCGAGCAGCACCCGCGGCCGCCGCGCTCGCGGCCCAAGGACGCGCAGGGCACGGTGCGCGCCTGCGCCGCCTGCCACCACCACCTGCTGCAGCAGTGGACCGCCTACCAGGTACGTGCGCGCGCGCCTGTGAAGCCGTACTCGAAAATATTACGAATGTATAACAGTACTACAGTGTAGTGTGACGGATTACCTACGAGCTTAAAGAGTTGACATAAAAAAAATATTTATTAATTGGTAAGATTCGATTCGAAAGCTATTTATGGGGTACATTTACATGTTACGTGAATGCAAACATATGGATTGAAATCCGATTCGATTAAGGATAGCAATAGTATTTTCTTTTTTAATTAAATGAAGTTACTCGTGTATCGTTTGACATTTCGTTGTCAATTTGCACTATTCAGTAAATTGCGAGTGAACGCTGCTTTCTATACTAGGGATTGCATGTATCGTAGAAGGCAGTGTTATCTAGCTTTTATCGAACTCGAAACGATTTAGCGGGGCCCTAGCGACGATTTATTTGATTACAGCGAGAAGTAATCACATTATGCGGCGATACAAAGTAACATCTCTAAATTGCACACATGACCTACGACAACATTACAACAACTATCTAATATTCACACAGACAACAATTTGCTCGCTTTCGAAAACCGTTCGTATCGCATACTTGTTAAATGCTAAATTTCCGTGCAACGTTCAGGTGCTAAGCGATCGTGACATTAAATATTATCTGCTCTAACTGGTCGAACAAATAATGTGTAATACATTGATCGGACTAGTGTTGTGTGAGATGTTTTTCAAATATTTATCGTGATATCTAAAATATATAAATGGATTGTGTTACCTTGAACCCGCACGTGTAAACATTTAAGTTGAACACGGAACTCTGTTCTAATATGAGATGAAAATGTTCGTATTTCAACTCTTGTACATAACTTTAATTTTCTTTAAAAGTCTTGCAAAACGAATCCTAAGATCAGTCCGTATAAGTAGATTCATAGATAGACCGATAAAAACAAAAAATGGAAATTTCGTATTTGTTATCTTACAAAATACAAACATTTTAACTACAAACTACAACTTATACAAAATATAAACAGTTGTGTGGCGACTACCCGCAACTCGGCAACTTTGGCAACGGGGAGATCTCCTGCCGGGCGAGTGATCGTGCCCGGAGGCGACCGCGCTCCGCCTGTCTCAATTCGGACCTTGTATATATACACGATGTTGAGAAATCTTCGATAGCGTGATTGAGGAACGTGTGACGTCATTTTGTTGACGAATTGCGGGTAGTCACCACAGTTGCTATGAAACCACTAATATTTTAATTTCACGTATGTATATATTTTAATCCGATATTGCCTATAGTTCGTCTGATACTAATAAAACACAGCTCTGTCAAACCAGTTTAATTTCTTTCAGCGGAGATGTGTGATGTTTTCTTTACGGCATGTGTTATGATAATTATATAGTGGCCGCTAACAAACGAATGCAATATTATATTGCACCGTTTTATTGCACCTCGTGTCTAATTTCCCCGACACGAATCGGTCGTGTGTCCTTTTGTGAATAATCGACGCTCGTTTGGCCAAAGTTACGTTTAAACTGACGAATATGTCGCGCGGAAAGCGGAAAGCGTTTTTCTGTGTCATTGATATGCATTAGAATAAAAGTCAAGTAAATGTACACGACGAATAGATAACTAATTTCCTTTGGGAAGTCTATTAAATTTATTGCATTGGTATGTTCTTATTTGAGTTACATATAGAATAATATCGTTTTCGTATTAATTCTGTCACTAAGTCTCGCAGGTTTGCGAGTAGTGTTATTATGTCCTTGTAGCAACAGATCGGTAAACGTGAATGTGGTAAGTATTATAACATTGTCGAAATGATCAATCCATTAGTGGATTTTAGTGTCGTTAAGTTATGTTAAAAAGTCAAGATAAAAATAGAAATCTCATGATTTGCACAATGCATTGTAAATATGATAACTTCTTAGTTGACTCGAGTTATTGTAACTGTAAATTATATATGTAATGTCTGGATTTCCCATGTGTATTAGTATGTTCGATGGCAACATTCTTAACGCTTCGTTAGTGAATTAAGGCGTTTTCCTTATCCCATTTCTCGTTGTGGGTTCGTTCTTAGAACGAGCAATGATAGTCCACTACTCTACGTAAATGCAGCTTTGTACATTTTGGGCGCATTTTAAAACATTCTAAACAATCGTCAGGCATATATGTAAGTTGACTTACATTTTTTCTTCATCATTAAAACAAATAACAATTATTTCCTAAGATGCATCAATAGTGCGTGCCCGTGGATTTAAAGCCGAATCTTCAGCATATTAATTCACAGCACGAGTGGAACGTCTACAGATTAGATAAATTACAAAAAGAGAAAAAATTACATATTAATATATTGAAGTAATACTTAAATATAAATACTACGCCACGCGGGAATCACGCGCGCGCTCGTCGGATTTTACGTACACGCACGTCAGTAGAGCCGTCGCCGGCCGCTATCGGTCCCGACCGATACACGCTTCAGTACGACTTATGTATCATTTTTATAATCGGCTCTTTAACATTATCTTGAGACGGCTCGGGTCGCCCCAAGGGCGGGATCATCGCCGCACCAGATAAAACAAAACTTAACTAAACTTATCGTCACTAGAAAATTTAGCGTTCACACGCCACTTTGTGCTTTACACCGTCGCGATAAGAGTTAGCCATGTAAATATACCGTTTTAATTGGACGAGCGATTGGATAGCCGTATTGATTACTTATTTAATTGAGTACACGGTAACGATCGAGTTTCAGTTCTGCAGAATGTGCAAAGTATCCGCGTGGCTCGGTGTATTATATCAGCTATATAGTGCAATTTATCGCACTGCCGTATCTTTACCTCTTACTTTTATTTAATTTATAGATAAAAAAATATTGAATGTATTCAGGTGATAGATAAGGGAAAAACGAAATAAAAACTTGATTAAGTTCTACGATAAAAAGATTAACAAGAGTAATCCATCCATCATCGGATCAGAAGAAAAAATATACGACTGTTTCAACGTTAAGGACGACAGAAATTTGATTTCAACTTCCGCCAACATTAGGTAAGGGTATCGAACACATCGCATACGCCACCGTTCATAGAATAGTGTTTACGTAAAAAGTAAAAGGGAAATCGTCCGAGGTGAAATTTGACATCTCAATACGCACCTCGACGCGCGGAGGTCTGACAGTATCGTCAAACAAACGCGCGGCGTCCGGCCGGACTCCGCGCGCCGCCGCCGCCGCGACCGCACGCGCCCGGAACCGCACCGCCCGCACGACGTACTTCCGATAAACCCTACCGATACCGTATCTTCCCGATAGTAACGTTCGAAGGTGTGTGACGCGAATTAACGCCAGTGACGATGTTGCGTTCGGCGCGCGAACGCGATGTGGTACGAGGGTAGCTACGTGGTGCCGGTGTCCAGTGAGGTGTGTTGAGTGTCGTGCGGTGTTGTGTCGTGTCGTGGAGTGCCAGTGAGGTGTCTGTCGTTGCGTGTCGTGTAATCCGTGTGCTGTTGTCGTTGTTGTAGCGTGTCGGCGGGCGGAATGCGAAGCCGATGGTGATGTGTGGCAAGGAGATGTCGCAGGTGAATGGCAAGGTACAATAGACGATGAGGACGTTGTTGTCAAACGTTTATTCGTCGTTCATACGTTTCGGTTCGGAGCGGCGTCTGAAACTACTCGCGTGTTTACTTGTTATCACATGTCTTATGAACGAAATATACGTTAGCAAATAGTTAATGTAACGCATTTACTGATATCTGTTGATGACTTAACCCTTTTGCTACCTTTATAAACTTATCCGTTTATAATAAGAAAGATGGATAATGCAGATTTAACCTCAGTGATCTATGACCTGACAGCTAAGCGTACTGACGTAATGGAATCGGATATAAATTATCTTAATCCTGATTAATTAGAGCGATTTCGATTAATTTAATATTGTTAGGCCCGATACCTCGTGTATAGTTTATCTAACCTAGCCTCTTGTAATCCGCGACTAAATTTTGGAAACTAATTTCGTTTAAAGTCAAGATACATTTCTTTATTATTTCTAGATTGTGTTATATTATATAAAGAGACCTATAATTTGTCTTAGATGCCATTAAATGTAGAAAAAGTAATCTCTCAGCTTTTGGGAATATTAAATATGTATAAACTTCCTAACGCTAATAAAACATTATATAAGAAATATTTATACGTAGTTCATAGAATTATTTCTGGATTAGTTTGTACATTAATAGTGCTCTCCTGTAAACCTGTCTTTTTGACATGTCGCTTTAAACGCAGGGGTCGTCGATTTGATACTGAAATTTAATGACCAGTTCGTGACTTCGTATTAACGTAATATGTATTAGCAATCAGGCCAATGACACCGTATAAAAAATGTGTGTTTACAGTTTAAATATGTCCTTGTCATAATATTTACAACTTTTACATTTACGCAGTTGTAAAGTCTCAAATCTAGTTAGTAAACGCTAGAGATGTGACATTTTTAAAATAAAAGTATTTAAAATGCAAAAAATAAAATACCTGTTTCTATTTTGTATTGTAAATACCTTTTGAGAAATATATTTTGTATTTTATTTGAAATACTTTTCCGGGGATATTTTATATTCGCAAAATACTTTTTTGTGGGTTTCTGTCAAAATCTTTTACTCACAACAACAAAATCCCAGTTTTCAGAAAAAAGAAAGAGAAAAATTTTTCACGAAGCGGAACCCACGTTTTAAGCCTAGCCACAAACAATGGCGTATGAATTACGTAAATCAATCGCAGCATCGCGAATTAATCGCTTCACATGTGTAAGAAATAATTAAAAACAAAGTATTTTCAAAAAACGTATTTTGTGTTTTGCATTTGAAATAACAAATTTAAAAAGTATATGTATTTAAATACATTTTATAAGCCATTGTGCACATCTCTAGTAAACGCTCATAATATGCGTTGCTACCGAATTCGCAAACTATTTATTTATATACTAATATATCGTGGTAGGTAATAAAATAGTTTGTCATGATAAATTAATGCGGATTATCACTTATAGTTATATAATTATGTACAAGTCTGAAAAAATCATTGAATTTCCATGACATTTGGTGTTGATTTTCTTCTATATGATTATTTCTTAGTCACAGTTGTATTTTCAAATAAATAGTAATCAAAGTATGAAATTAGCTTTCAAATTAAGTAAATTAGTTTCATAGGATGATGAAATGCAAACCACTATATTACTATTAAGTATTATATAAACTTATAATTGAAGAAGGTTTTATATGTTTACGTGAAATAAACGCAAACACGTTTTTATTCACACATCGGTGGCGGCCGGGTAACAGCGACGCTGGTGACGCACAGACGTGCCGTACAAATTTCGTTTTTATATTGTTTGCATAGGTGTCTGTCTGCTGTTTGGTTAAGACCAACCGACGGCTGCCTGACGAACTCTATTCAAATAATTTGCTCTTGTGTAAATAAAAATTGTGATGTAAATATGTGCACAGTGATCTATTTCGTGCCGATGTTGATACAGACTTCAAGTTAACACACGTGGTCGTGTCCGATGACACGATGACATATGAAGGTGGTTGATAATTTTGTTAATAGTAATAGGATCCGTAGAAGAACTAAATAACCTAAATAAAGAAATAAATGACGTTGGTTGTCAACATAATACAATAGAATGTTTCAGACAGAAAAGTAAGACAAGTCCACCTTTCAAAGAGCTCAGTAATAAAAAAATGCAAAGCTTTTCTATGTCCCATAGTAAAGTTACATTTGTATTATTTAAACTGTAGTAACATTAAAATTTCTTAAGGAGAGACAAGGGGTGGTCAACAGAGGTAAAATTTTAAACATTCTTATTTCTTTTTATTTAACAAAAGTGACACATGATTCAAAATCTTAATTCGTACACGGAACAGGTTTCTGTTGCTAAGAGAATCGCACTTTCCCAGCGATGACTATGTTTTACAATGTAAACAAATTATAAACGTTTGCATCAAGTGGGTGAAGTGTTTCATCGTACTGATAAAAATAATACCACTTTGGCCGTATCTAATCGTGCTGTATTTTAAGCTTTAGATTGCATATCGAAATTCCTTCCAGTGATCATAGATAAAACACTGCGTATTGCACTTTAGATTATATAATTTAGATGTGGGGTTACTTACTTAAGTAGTATTTCAAAATCATTTTTGTCTGTTTTTCAGGCATGATCATAAATTACTGTACAATCAGAACTATCAATTATTTCTTAATAGTAAGTTAACTGAATATTAACATTATCGCCCTATCTTACATCATTTTTAGGGTTGTGGATGTCCAACCCCTTAGATCTCAGTGTACCAGATCATCCATCAGTTGTCACGTTATATGGCTGGATGTTGATTCTGGTGTAGTTAATCACATTGCATTAATATATAATGTCTTTTTAAGATTTGTTCTTAAATCAATTTAACCTTTGCCTTAACCAATAATGAGTGCAGCTATAATTACTTCGACATCGTTTACGTTTATTTCAAACTTTGTGTCATGTCTAAAATTACATCCGCCACGTGGAGTACGCTCGCTTCAGTCAATTATCTCCTTATCTACACTCGATCTGCTAAGCGTATTACTCCACTTAATTACACTTTTGAAATAAACTTGAACCCGCGCACATTGTTGCGTTTAGATAATAGCGTCGAGAACTACGTTTCACTCGTACATTGTTGATAATATCTGATCTCCGACGACCTCTTACGATGATTTGCTGCTTAAGCAAAAGTCATCAGTGTTGACCCGTAGACCTCTCGTAACTTCGGTGAACATTTGTTTATATTAATTAAGGATATAGGTATCTTTGTATACATACATGTTTGTGCGCCTGTCAGTTATCGTGTAACTTCTGCAAGATTTTATTAAAGTTCTATTCATACAAGGCTTTGTATAACGGTTCTCCAGCTATCCGACAAACCTTGTAACTATTGAACTTGATATTTAAATAGTTCAAAAAAGAGAAAAGCTCTGAATGCAAAACGTTTTCATACCATTTCGATACGATTATTATAAGAAATATATTATGTGATATTGAGTAGCGGTTCACAATCAAATAACCAATGTTTTTATTCAAAGAAATCATTATCCTCCTACTAGGTCAGTCGCGTAAATATTATATTATTTATCTGTTATTATTCGAATAAGGAAAATTTTGTTTTAAATAATACTTTGATTCTTCAATTAACCTCCACTTCATACAAGCGAAAAAGTGCCACTACTCTAACTAATTATAATAAAACACTTTGTAATATTGATAAATCACAAATTGATAACAGTCACTCAAGATTATAAATTCTTTAGCAGTCACTCTTCATACATAGGGATCTACGTATTCCCTGGTGCAAAGAACGACTACTTATAGTTGTACTAGTTATTTATGGAGTTTGTATAAATATTGTATACCTGTTAGAAAAAATAACTGATATTTTAATGTCGAATATCGTAAGAAGATACCAAATGATTGCCTAATGTAGTGCATTAGACGGTGTCTATTATGTAATTTCTCATTTTTTTCTTATTGTTATAAAAGTATTTTTAGCGTTCAGTATTACTAATTATTTTTAGAATATTTGATGTAATTTATATATTAAGCTTCTTGTAAATTAAACAATATTATAATTTGGATTCGATTTAAAATTTAAACATTTTTCTTACAACGGTTAATGACAAACAGTTTTATTAATCTTTATCTACGCTGCCCAAAGATTATAATTGGGCAGTCACACTGTTGATAAGTTGTCTCAGGTCACAGACACGGATCAGCTGTCATCCAGAAGCCACCGGTTACGACTAAAACGTTTGTTTATCGTCTGTATGGTATCCGAAATCCTTGATATTTTCTGTTTTTAAATAAGTGACTGGTTCTTTATAAGTACAATTTTTAATATTATTATCACGTATGACAAGGATACTTATTTTACGCGAATTAAGAATGACGTGGTTATATAGAAAGAGTTGTGGCGACTAAAAACTGCCTTGCGAGACACCTTGACAAATTGAAACCTATACTAGATAGAATACTTTATGTTATATGATACATACTGTAATTTCATAAATTCACTTTTAAGGGTATTAACCGATTACATTGATAATAAATGATTTCGATAAAATTATGAGACTACCCAAATGATACTATCTGTATAATTAAATTTTATCAACATTTCTTATCTATTAAAAGCCCGATATGGGATAAGTATATGAAATAGGAATATATGAATATAATAATTTACTATCAATCATTATAATCCCCTACAATACTAATTAATGAATATTGATTTTGGTATCGTAGTACCACGTGTAAATACTTCAAACGTAGATTTAAATGATTATTCAGGTTTTAGTTTCTACTTACGATTTTCTTATCTGCTTTCCAATTAAGTGTGAAATCATACAATTTCTTTCTTATTTTAATTACGTAAAATGAGTAATCTTATCTTTACATTTCTTTTATCAACCTTTGTCGCCTGAAACTAGATTAATAGCACTTCTAATACACTTCAATGCTATCGTGTTCTTGTGATATTGCTATTTGGTTTGTTGTTTACTACCGTTTCTGAATACAGTTGAAGATCTTCATTATAATATTGCCGTCAATGCCACGGCAAATATAATTCGTTCTATTTTCTTTTAAAAGGCAATCGATTGTCACTTGCTTATGGGCATAAAAGTCAAAACAGGATGACAATATTTCCAAAGATAGCTTCTACAGTAAACCACAATACATCATCATGTAGCAAATACATATTTATATTAAGAAGTGCAGCAATCACAGTTCCATTACTGTCAATGTTTACATGCCCTTGGCTCGGGAAGATATCAGTTAATAGTCCATCTGAGCGGCTTATGTGTTTGTTTGTTTGCAATGAAAGTACATCGCTTGTCCTCGGCGACCCGGCGACCGGCGGCCCGATAGCCCGTGCGATAGCCCGGCCGGTGGGGTCGAGCTCAATACCACATGGCCGGAGATATAGGAACAGATCTATATTACAATATAATAATATTATTAATACACGCATAAAAGTTTTCCATTACATAATTACAACGTCGATTTCAGAACTTCTCATTAGAGTGTTTTTTATTTATTTGATTTTTGTGACCTTTGTGTAACGTTTGATGTTATACTTATATTTTACTTAGCCAAATATCTTAATTCAGTAATTTGAAGGTATAAAATAACATATAAATATATAAAATAATAAACACGTCGCAATGGTATATCTATATATTTCATTATATTTTGAAGAAGATTATAGTGAAAAGGTGTCTCCCAAGTATACCTTTTGGAACACAAACATTTCCTTTGGATTTCTCTAGATGTTATTTAAATTGATGATAACATTGAAAGGATTTCTAGCAAACCAAAATGCATTTGCACATATTTTTGTTAGTACCTTCTACCAATTGTGAAATCTCACACATATCTTTTGATAAGGCCCGATAAACGCCTAACTTAAGAAGTAAACGTATGATATCGTCAAAGAAAGATTGATCGGTGGACTTATTACTTTAAATTGTATAGATATTCATGTTTACGTGTCAGTCACATGATACATTTCCTTTGTATAAAATTGTAGTAGCAAAAGAAACTACAGTTTATCCGATGGTAAGCGGCCAGTAAATCAGTAATCAACCTTAACTGCGGTCGTTCACATAGGTATTTAATACACTTCGTATAAGTTTATCTGTTTTAAAAGTATCTACTTAGTTTATCTATCTTACCGCACTTTTCAAATGAGAATACGGTGGCACTTGACAATGCTGTTATAAGGCGAAAATGAATGTGGCGATAGTACCACCGCAAACATATCACATAGGTTTTAAGATGACCAATATATCTTATGTTTAAGCTTTACGCGTTTATGTTTTTTGGGCGATATTAGCTGCGCCCGCGTAGTCATTATGTTTTGGTAAATGACATCCATCAGCTTTTGAGGTCTACTCTTGGATTTAGGCCTCTCCTAATTGGCACCTCCAATCGGTCCTGGGCCTTCTGAATCTAACGGTTTCCTGCTATGTTCTTCAGGTCATGAGTCCACCTGGTGGGGGGTGACCTGTGCTCCTTTTACCTCAACGTGCCTTGGAAAGCATATATTATAATTATATGTTGTATTTTAATGTCGATATCAATATTTATTATAAGTCATAATGGTAAACCTATTACTTAGTATTACGTTGTGCTATGCGACTTTTAAATACCAATGTATTTAAAAGCAATATTGGTTTTATTTCATTATAAAGATAAGTATAATTTTGAGATGGCGTTATCTTTGATAAAATATAGTCTAAATTTAAATACCTACCTACAACTTCGATATCGACAATTTTATCTTGCTTTTTCGTATATCTGGCTTTAGGCATGTCTTTTTTATCTTTGGGATCATGAAAATTATTATCGGTCTTAAGATAAGCGTATCGAAGATTTGTATAATGATGATGGTTATCTGGAAAAAACCTTTACACTCGATCTGTGTATTATTTTTATTTCAATATTATCAACGGTTTCTGTGTTATCTCGTGTGTTATCAGTGTTATCTATCAATTTGTTATAAAACACAAAAGCGTCCAGTCGCGTCGATTAGGCTTATATTGATAAAATAAGCCCGACATTCAAGTCATGATCGATCATATGAATGTAGTTAGTGAAGGTAGATTTTTTGTATCGACATTCTTCCACGGTGGTACCTCCCCGGTGAACCCATCTACTACCTTGCAAACTACTTATCCGATCACTTATTGAAAACTAGTTTTAACCCGCAGCTATGATCGCGACCAAAGATCAATGATAATGCAATACATATCGTATCGTATCGAATACTCGAGTTACGAAGACATCAAATAGGATCAGTAGTTTTTAAGAAAATGGCAGATATACAAACATCTATTATTATAAATGCACCATAAAGTTATTTTGCTCTTCGTCGGAAATAGTACGTTGTTTACGGACGACAGGTATTCTATTACCTTCCCTGGACTCATGACAACTCGTGTGTATAGTTTCATAATTATCCATTGCGTAGTTAGGCGTGAAAGCGTAACAATAAATCAAACAATCACGAAACTCACGTTCGCTTTAATAATTTCACTGAGGACGCTCACTTACTAAAATTGGTCGTATACAACGTCTACGTCGCGTTAACGTGTCGTCCTCGTGTGCGTGCAGATGCGCGGCGTGGCGGCGCACGAGCGCGTGTACACGCTGCGCACGCGGCCGCCGTCGCTGCTGCCGCCGTCGCCGCTGAGCC
>DWNM01000325.1:0-11695 GCA_018250375.1 Narcosius parisi helen
ATCGTGAGGAAACCTACACACCTGAGAGTTCTTTAAAAAAAAAGTTCTCTAAGGTGTGTGAAGTCTACCAATTCGCATTTGGCCAGCGCGGTGGACTATGGCCTAAACCCTCTCACTCTGAGAGGAGACCCGTGCCCAGCAGTGGAACAGTAATGGGTTGACGATGAAGTAATTTAGAAAAATCATGGATTTCAACCTCGGACCCCTCGATAGAGAGGGCGCATTTCAACCATTAGGCTATCACTGCTATCACTGTTGTATTTACCTATATGTCATTCATAAAACAGGGGAAAAAAATAAAAATATTAATTATTTAAAATATTTTATTGTTTATACAAATAATTAAAGTCAGTCGGTTCTTTTGAACAGGAGACGCATTTGGCACTTTGTTCACTAATTAATATGGCTCATTTAATAGACAAATCCTATTAACAATAAGTACACGAAATTAAGAGCTCTGATTGTAAGTCTTGTACTTGTTTATACTTATGAGTAAATTAATAAACAAATTCTAAATATAAATAAGCGTAATTCATTTAGTTTCGCTAATTAATTGCTTTTATGGAGATATCAGACAGAGTTCTTCATTAAGTGCAGTAACTTATTGCATGTATAACGTCCTGAATTGAAAATTCTACTAACCAAAATATAATTTAAACTCATCAAAGTCAGTATGTTGAACAAAATAACCTCGTCCTCTAAAAATTTGCTCATTTTTCGATCAATTTTAATAAATGCGCTGTACAAAAGGTAATTTACAGAGTCTACAGAAATACTTAACACTAGAATATCTACAATCTTTCTTGATATAATAATATTTACAATGAGGTTCGAAATATGATATTAATAACCTAATACAAAATCCACTACATACCATGTACATAGTACCATGTACATAGTTTAACAAGATATGGCAAGAGAATTGAAACTAGATAGACCTTGATACAAGATCCCAACAATTTTGTACAAAATATTTAAATTTAATTAAAACATTATTTACAATTATTAGTAACATCTAATATTAAACATATTCTTCGGACGGCTTCGGCGTACCGTTTGGAAGTCTCAGCGAGGAAGACATTCGACCATTTACAGAATCTGGTAATTCAGCAATATCTTTAAAAACACCAATCATACTTTCAAAATTGGGTCCCCAGTTTAGTAAGTAGTCCCATCCGAGCGGGGCTGGTGCTGGAGACCCATTCGCTTGTCGATACAACGCAGACCCTACGTGAGGGGCTAAATCATCATCCGATGCTACTAATGTACTTAATGAGCCCCGAAATGAAGAATCGAAACTCTCATAGGGGGGTGGTAATATAGGTTTTTTATTATTACTTCCGCTGCTTACATTTTGCCTCCTTACTTCTTCAGGTTTGTCTGCGCTGATGCTGTTATTATCATATTCTATCTCTGAACATGTAAAACTATCATTGCCACTTTCATCGTCCGAGCCTGTTGAGCTTCTATTATCTACAGGTGGTGAATGATGTCTATGTGACATGTGGTGGCTGACTCCGCCACCTCGAGGTGCTTCACTAGAACTAGACACTGCATCTAACGTGGAAACTAAACTTGACGTTCGCTGTCTAGCATTCATTCTTTCAATTTCTTCGGCAGTTAGTCCCACCGCTCCTGACCCCACAGATACCACTTGTGGTACTTGAGGTGCAGCACTTGGTGTTTTTCTACCAGCGGAAGAACTCTGACCACTTAATTGTGACATTACGGGACTATTAAGGCTACGTTCACTATTACTATGTAAGGCATCCTTTCCAACTCCACCTGAACTCGAAGTTGTCGCTAGTAAGGCACTTTGTAATGGTTTTCCTGATATATCATGAAGGGTGAGAATTCTTGGTTGTTGACTTAATTCACTGCTTGGCGAAAGTCGTGCAAGAGGTGTTGTCTGATGTTGTCTAGGCTGGGGAGGTGGTTGGGATGCTTGTGGTATAACTCGCGGTGGGTACCCGCTTGGATGATGTGGTGAATGCCTATGCTGAGGAGTTTGATGTTTATGGTGATAGCCCGCTATAGGTGGTGGTGTTGCCTTATATTTTCGAACACCGGCAGCTTCACGAAATCCTTTGTAATGATAGACAATATCAATATCTGACGGCGCTATAGAACTTGCATTTTCTAAATCATAATGTTCAGGTATTTCTGAGTTCAAATCCATACCACTAGGATGATCATGAGTATGGTGTGAAGTATTCGTTGATGGTGGTGGCGGAGGGTGGTGGTCCTCTCGAAGTGCTGGACTTTTTCCTACGACTTCTCTTTCTATTATATCTGGGCGTTGAGGTCTTGGTGGATCAATATTCATAATTTCTCGATCTTTGTATTTCTTTGACAATAATTCCGGACCAACTATGTGTCCAACGTTACGCATTATGTCAGCATTATCCGACATATAACTGTTAAGACTGGTCTCATTATTGTGTAAGTTGCGGTTCATCAGACTATCGTTAGTTCCTGCTATGAGATTTGGAGCATTTAGCATAGCAGGGCCTCCATTTTGCTTAGTATGTGATAGATTGCTTTTTCCAGTAGGAATATTACCTTTTTCTTTCTTTTGTTTTCGTAGCCGAAATACGATAAAGGAGACTAATATAGCAACAATTAAAATAATGAAGAATGATATTACTAGCGTGATTCCGATGCTTAACGGATCTGGATTTTGAGCTAAACCCGCACCAAAGGCACTATGACATCCACTTATAATTTTGCCCTTTCGCAACACATCTTTAAAAATACTACCATTGCCCATAAATGGTTGAACTTCGTTGTTTACTGTAAAATTCGCAAGACATCCTTCGAATTTATTGGTGGTTGATACCCATTCGGCTTTCACTCCTCCCAGTGATACTATTGTCAGATATGGATCTAAGAAATCATGCACGCTAGCAGCATCAAGTTCTTCACCAAGATTTTTACTGTCAACTGTTAATCGTATACTTCTTCCGAAAGCTATTAATGTTATATTATGCCAGTTGCCGTCTGAAATATCTTGTTGATCAGCTTGAGTCATGTTTACCATTGTGTTTTGTTTTGATGTGTACGATACTTTTCCTTCCAATATTTCAATTAGTGTGAAGTACTTATCTGTAGCTGCATAAAACAATACACCATCCTTTTTATGAGTTCTAAAGAAAAAGGATAAAGTCTTCATTGGATTAGTAATTTTAGTGATTGTTTTTCCTAATATTCTGACATTCTTTTTATCCCATATTGTACTACCACCATAAAATGATTCTAACAACTGCATTCTTCTGTGTTTTTCAGATATTATGTATGTGATGAATCCATTTTCGTTTACTGAAATGCTCTGGAGAGACGAGGAACAATCTGGTGAAATCAATTTTTGGTCGCATTTGCAGTAATGTGTTTTCCATGTGTCGGAGCATTCACCGATGCCACACACATCTTTCTTGAAGCAGGCGCCTTTTTCGGATCTGTCACAATTGGGTTCCACCCCTCTTGCATGTATGGGATTTGTTAAGTTTAACAAACGACCATTAATAGATATGCTATGCATGCATCCCACGAAGTCATCAGAGTGTATTTGTCCTGGGCGCTCTAGTACCGGATCAGCTTTATGTAGTCCGCCGATGAGAAGAGGTTCATTATTGAAGTTAAGTGTTCTGAAATAAAACAATATTATCGAATATAAATGCCTATGGAAGCAAATTATAAAATTATACAGACGGACATACAATTGCGGTATAAGGTTGTATTTTGATTTGTGACGAAAGCGAGGTAATACTACTATGAGGCGTTCAAACTTAATTCATGGGGGCAATAATGCATCTGTGATTTAAAGGTAGAACCTTCTGAGACTCGAAGGCACTACAACGTAACCTTTTTTTCTTAACAATAGCAATGTTAAGGGCTATATTCACCAGAATGTACCTTGGAAACCATTCAAAGGTATGGTAAGGGAGACTTACTTTACCGAGACATTATCTTAGTCTTCAGGGTTATCCATGCATTTGGGAGTGACCTCAGGTAAATTCTAATCTTATATAGGGTTGATTAAAGGTGGTCATGCATGCTCGTGTGCTACTCCTATTTTATTCATTAGCTGTAGGTGGAATGTAGCCTTTTTGTTGCTCCCATTGATTAGTCAAAAATAGAGATTTTTTTTAGTTTTTTCGTAATAGGTACTAGTTGCAATTAAATAATATATTACTCGCTTTTATAAAATGATCAATAATGTACGTACCCTGCTTGTCCAGTATCATCATCGTAGCACGAATCATCACCAGGTTCACAATCCATGCAAACGTCGCCGTGATCTGTACAGGAAGTGACACTCAGAGAAATTACACGTCCATTTCTAGTAGCTGTTAATTTATACCATCTTCCATCTGCTAGATTTTTGTCATTTTCTGTAATACTGACAGATGTTATTGATGTTCTTGCTCCCCCAAAAGAAAATACTGGTTTGCCGCCGAGAAGTTCAATTGCAATAAAATCTGATCTACCTCCAGTTTGGGCACCATAATTATAGAGTAGAAGTGCATCAGGTTTAGTAGTTGCAAATATTATCGTTATATCATTTGTAGATGCGTCTAATGCCGGGAATTGCATGTAGGATAATTCATTAAATCCAAATGTTGAACTTTCACAATGTGTACCATAACGGCCGTTGGTGCAACTACATTTATATCCTGGTTTCAAGCTGATACATATTCCTCCATGCATGCAAGGATTAGGCCTGCAAGAGTCGACCAATGCTTCACATTGGTTGCCACGGTATCCTGGTCGGCATAAACAAAAGAAGGAGTTTCTGTCTGAACTTTCTTTACACGAGCCTCCGTTTTTACATGGATTACTACTGCAGACATCGTCTCTCTCTAAGTCGCATGTTTTGCCTTCGCGTCGAGCTGGGCATGTACAAACGAAATCATAGCCTTGTTTTCTACATTGTCCTCCAAAGTGGCACGGGTTTGGTGAACAAGGATCTTGGCGCATCTCACAATTACTTCCCATAAAACGATCTGTGCAATGGCATGTATATTCGTGTTTCACCAGGGGAGATGTGAGAATTAGTGTAGAACTTTCTGTTATTTTAGTATCATCCAGTACTTTAATTGCATCAGTACATACACCATCATTTTGACATTTATGAACAGTACAAGGATAGTATGATATGATTATATTACTTTTCAAGACTTTTGTTATTTCAAATTCCTTTGATTTTATATGATTTTCCGTATTTGCTTTCTTCCACACTGAATTATTGCCTTTGATTGCTATTGTTAAGTCTAAGTTTTCTTTTGACTCGTTTATACTATACAAATAAATAGATTCCTTACTTTTTAGTCCAACTTTTAAAATTTCTAGTAAGATACGATAATAGTGTTTAAGAAAATCCGTTGCTGTCATGTTTAAAACACGCATAGTAATGGACTGCTCTACAGTTGTATTATCAAAAGTAAAATATTCCACACTAATTGACGACAGAACATCTCGATGAATTCCATCGTTTCCTGATACGGAAAATGAATAACCTTGCCCTGGTTTAACAGCATTGGTATATAAATCACAGCCTCTTCTGATACTCAATAATGCAAGAGTATTTTCTGATGTGGATTCTTTAATAATTTTACATTTATAATCTCCAACGATATCAGGATCATTTGGTTTCACATCAGCGATATTTCCGCTGGGTATTTTATTATTAAATGCATATACAAGGACGTGGGCAGACCTTGGCGTGGGAGGATTGTCATTTTTATCTAATACCTTTATTAGAATAGTGTAATTAGAAGTCATTACAGGCGAACCACTATCTTCAATCTGAATTACAACTTCCAGATTAGGAGTTTGCTCTCTGTCAATTTTTCTAGTTGTTAAGAGCACTCCTGTATGTCTATGTACTTTTACATACGCTTGATGTTTGCCACCAACAACAGCATATGAGAAAGGAGCACCATTTGGTGGTAGATCTGGATCTTTAGCTGTAAGCGTTGTAATACTTGTGTTAGGCGGTTCATTTTCGTAAACTGCACCATCAAAGTTATTCACATCAAAGACAGGGCCGTTGTCGTTTATGTCTGTTAATAATATTTTAACTGTTGTCGTACCAGTCTGTGGAGGTATTCCTGTATCAATAGCACCTACAGTTAGAGAGTACATTGATAATGATTCTCTATCAAGTTGACGAGCGACTTCAATATCTCCATTTTGAGGGTCAATTTTAAAATCTTGGTTTACATTTCCTTCAATTATTGAATAACTAAATTGATTATTTTGAGGTCGTACATCTTTATCCACAGCTTTTACTTGAATAACCTTTTGCCCAAGATTTGCACCTTCCGAAATTGTAGCTTCGTAATAATGTCGTAAAAATTCTGGAGGATCATTACCATCCTGTATGGATATAATAACTTGTGCTTCGTCGGTATCATTTCCATGAATACCTCCAGAATTTTTTGCCAAAACTGTTAAGACAACTCTATTTTGTGTTTCTCGATCTAAATATCTTGCTACTCTGATCACGCCAGTTTGGGCATTGATACTAAAACCTTTATCGTTACTTGAACCTACAAACAAGTAGTATATAATGCCATCATCTCCACTATCTTGGTCAGTTGCTTGAATTACTCCCACATTTGTTCCAACTTCAGCAGATTCTGATACATCAAAATGAAACACTGGTTGAATAAACTTAGGGTAGAATTCGTTAACACCCGTTATATGCACAATAACTTCAGTCATACTACGCATTACAGAATCTGGATTTTCCGCTACAATTTTTAACCTATATTCCGTTTTTTCCTCATAGTCAAAAACCTCCTTAGAGAATATTTTGCCAGTGGTGACATCTATATAAAATAATGATAACATTTCATTTTTTATGTAATACTTAATAATGGAATTCTTCGGAGAATCAATATCGATGGCTTTTACTTTGAATATAAAGCTATTTACAGGTGAATTTTCAGGCAACGATGCAACATACATGCTTTGATTAAATTGTGGAGCATTATCATTAATGTCAGTTAATATTATGGTTACTGTTGCAGTTGTTTCCTTTGATTTAAAACCAAGATCTTTCGCAGTTATATTAAGACGGTATTCTTGTATTTCATCATAGTCCAACGGACGCAATATACTTATAGTACCTGTAATAGGATGTACTTGGAATTCTTTGCCAGCATTTCCAGAAGAAATTTCATATCTCACTATACCATTAGGTCCCTGGTCTTCATCATTGGCTTTCAAAGTCAATATTGAGGCTCCGACAGGCTCGTTTTCTGGTACAATTACTTGATAACTTAAAGCAGTAAATTTAGGACTGTGTATGTTGTCGCCGGTTACTACAAAAGTGATTGTTGTTTCGTCCCACTGAGGAGGTACACCTCGATCCACTGCCTTAATATTTAGTTCATAGTATTTTCCAATAAAATAGAATTGTTTGTTGAGTATAATCCACCCACTAGTCCTGTGTATTGTAAAGTATGTTGTACCATTTCCTCCAGAAACAAAATATTCTATTTCAGCATTTATTCCGAAATCTAAATTATCTTCAGCTTTAAGCCTTACAATTTTCTCTCCAGGTGCAGCATCTTGAGGTACTGGTACAAATTTTTCATGATCATTAAATTTAGGTTTATTGTTGTTTGCATCTACGACGTTTATGGTGACAAGACATTCAGATGACATTGGTGGCTTGCCGTTATCAGTTGCAACGACTGTGACAGAATAAGTATTCTCAGGGGAAGAATTTATTGACGTTCTCTTATAATTCATCATAAATTTACTTGATATTTCTCCAGTGGCAGGATCTATAGAAAACAAATCTGATGTTTGTTGTAAAGAATAAGAAATGATAGAATTAGGACCTTGCTTATCCTTATCAGTAGCTATCACTTGACCCACGAAACTGTTTTTCTTTTGTAGTTCCGGGAAATTAAAACTGTAAAACGAATATTCAAATTCTGGTGCGTTATCATTTTGGTCTTGTATTGTAATAGTCAAGGGAGTTTCAGATCTCCAAGCACCGTCTATTGCTGCAACTTTGAGAATATATTCGTCCTGAATTTCTCGGTCCAAAGGCCGTGCAACTGTTACATTTCCACTTATTGGATCAATTATAAACTTTTCCCCAGGGTTTTCAACAAAACTGTAAGTAGCATTAGCATTGGGACCAGAATCTAAATCTGAACTTGTCACTTTAATAACAAAAGATCCAATATCTGCATTTTCGGTGACATTCACACTGAAGAGACGAGTAAACCTTGGTGGGTTATCATTCTTATCTAAAACTGTTACTAAAACAGTTGATGTTCCTACAAGCTGAGGTACACCATGATCAACAGCTTCTACTAAAATTTCATAGAATGGTATTGACTCTCGGTCTAATGCAATGTTTGTAGATATTTCTCCATTTTCGGAATCAATTTTAAACGTTTCTTCATAATCATTGACAAGTCGGAAAGATATTCTTCCATTTTCATTTGAGTCATCATCGTGGGCATCTATTTTAATTACCAATTGAGGTGGTGATTCTTCTTCCGGAACAGTAGCATTATACAATACATTTTCAATCATAGGTGCGTTGTCATTTGCATCTGTTACTTTTATTTCTATTTCAATAAAGGATTTCAGAGGCGGATTATCAGAATCTTTAACTTCAAACCAAACTTCATAAAGTGGCATTGTTTCATAATCTAAGCCTTTACCAGTGATAAAAACTTCGCCACTCATTGGTTCCACACGTAAAGCATCACCGACGTTGCCTCCAGCTACGGAATATTGTAATAAACCACTGGGTCCTTTTTTCGGAGATGACGCAGACAATCTAGTAACTAAAACACCTTCAGGAGTATCTTCCGAAAAAGTAAATGTCAATTTATTTGTCACACTAAACTTTGGAAAGTTTTTTCCAGATTTTGGTATTAGATTTAACTCGGCAGTAGTTTGCCTTGGATTCACGCCACAATCGGAAGCCAAAACTAATAAGCTGAATGACGATTTATTTTTTTCTCTAAACTTCATTAAATTTTCCTTTGCTTTTATGACACCAGTTTCCCTGTTTATACTAAAAAGGTCTTGATGTTCACCCTTAAGGTCATATAATATCTTTTTGTTCTGACCAATGTCATTATCTTTCGCTTTAGCTCCAAAAATAAAATCACCCGGAACAGTGCGTTCTGAAATATAAACTTCATATTCTGTCTGTGAAAATGTTGGAGTGTTATCGTTTTCATCTTCCACAATAATTGTTATATTAGCAGTTGCAGTACGTGGATCGGTTGTTGATGAATCTTGTGCCATTACTATTAAATAATACACATCCCATTCTTCCCTATCTAGTGTGGCATTTGTTACAATAATACCTGTAACTGGATCGATTTGAAATCTTTCTGATTTATCCCCCAGAAGGCTGTATCTTATCTTAGCATTGTTTCCAACGTCCTTATCGATGGCTTTTGGATAAAGCAGTACAGTTCCAGGTCGTAGATTTTCTTTTACGGTTGTTTTATAGCTCTGTCTTTCAAAATCTGGACTGTTGTCATTAACATCTTGGACAATAATTTTTACTGTACCCGATCCAGTTAAAGGCGGCGATCCTGAAAATAGATTTAAAATATTTATTAATCAGTCCATAAAGTAACTGTGTTATTTAAACAACAAACAATGGCTAATCATCTGATACTTATTTACATAAATATGATTTAAATATTATTGTAGGTCGAAATACCAGTTACCTAAAAAACTAACAAGAATTTATAGCGTACCTGTATCCATAGCAACTAGGGATAGCGTGTATTCATCTTGAGCTTCGCGATCCAATGTTCTTAGTAATGAAATTTGTCCAGAAGAAGCATTTATTTTAAAAAGGTCTGCATCGCCTTCCTTTATAAAATATCTAACTTGATTGTTAAATGGAGGTGAGTCAGCATCATAAGCATGGATCGTTATTATATAGCCGCCGTTAGGTGGAATAACATTCTCCATAACGTAAGCCAAGTATGGTGAATCTAGGAACGTGGGCGGGTTATCGTTTATATCCTGAATCGAAATAGATAATTCAGCCGTATCAAATCTAATATCGTCTCTAGCACAATCTTCAGCTCTAATAGTGAGTATATAACGAGACTTTCTCTCAAAGTTTAGGTTTTTAGCCACTCTAACTATACCAGTATCTTCACTAATGCTGAAATCGCGATTTTCATCTCCAGAAGCAATTGAATATCTGACTCTTCCATTTGCACCTTCATCTATATCTGTAGCGGAAACCTGTGACATAACGTTTCATGGGTTAAAATAAACAAAATAGTAGCATTTAAGTAGCAAAAAATTCAAGATTGTAGTCATGAAATATACCAACCTGTAAGACGCTTGCGCCAATACTTGCATTTTCAGGGACTGAAGCACTGTACTGCTTCGGATCGAATACAGGGCTATTGTCATTTTCATCTAATATTTTAATACTAATTTTTGCCTTTGTAATATTGGGTGGATCTCCTCTATCTTTGGCTGTAATAAGTATGGTGTAGCTAGGATTCAATTCTCTGTCAAGTTTACCAGTCGCTCGCAATATTCCATCAACATTTCCAAGAGAAAAGTAGCCATTCACTTCAGGGTCAGGTGTCATAAAGTATTCCACATAACCGTTTCTACCCTCATCTTTATCGACAGCTTTAACCGTCATAACAACCGTATTGAGCGGGATATTCTCGGACACTGCTGTCGTATTGGGAGTGACAAATTCGGGTGCCATATCGTTGACATCTTTTAATTGTATAGTAACCTGTAAAATACAAAAAAACTATTTCAATCTGTGATCAAATAAATATTAAGTACATAAAACATAGTTAGACGTAACATTTATAACGTGTTCTCAAATATATATAAAGTTACGGTTGGAGAATTCAAAATTTTTTTAAAATAGCAAACACATTTTTTTAAAAGTAACAAACTAACTTTCAGCCCATATGATGGTAAGTGGCAACGGTCGCCCAGAGATATCGGTGATCAACCCCAAATAAGATTAGATTCCTACCTGACGTTGACCACACGTGCGTTGCTATCCCTGAGGACTAAGATGGAACGCCTCGGTTATGTATCCTTCACCACACCCTTCAAACCTTCACACCCTTCAAACCAGAATACAGCAGCATTTGACACTGCTGTAATTAGGGAGAAATAGGTGTGGCGTTGGTGCCTCTGGAGTCGAATCATGAAGAGTTCTACCATCTTTATGATGATCTTAATTTCTAACGTTAGTATTTCAAACTCTTACGCACCTGAACTGTAGACGACAGTTGTGGCTCCGGCGGCTTAGCCAAATCTCTAGCAGTAACTATCAAGTTGTATATCGGTATTACTTCTCTGTCAAGAGACTTGGCTGTAAGTATTGTGCCGTTGGGTGATATTTTGAAATCATGGTTGTCATCTCCGGCCGTAATGCTGTATGTTATTTTACCGTTCAGTCCTGGAAATTATAACAAAATAATAAGATAAGATGATAAATAACTGATATTCTTAGAACATATTAACGTTTAACTTGCTCCGAATACTTAATGTGACGATTGATGTTAAATCATAATTCGTTTTTTAATTTATCTTTCTCCTCTTTTCCAATAAAATGTCACTAGTCATTATAACTGTTGTCTAAGTTTTTATCCTCAGTAAAATAGTAAGTTATTAGTTTTTCAGTTGGTTGGTAGTTTATTCG
>DWNM01000326.1:0-11692 GCA_018250375.1 Narcosius parisi helen
ATAATGACGTCACAACAATAACTAAAAAACACAACAGCACTCACTCGAACACTTGACCTGATTAAATTACTTCAACGCGCTTAAATAAATTAATCGAGAATAAAATTATAATTTAAAATATAAAACAACAACATACAACAGATGTTTTGAATGACAATGGTCTGACACTCACTTGGTCTTATAAAGTGTATGTGTGAGGTGAGACAGAAAACTAAATATATAAACGTTACAAACACAAAAAATATTATGTATATGTGGTAGTAGCGTATACATAAAAATTATACACTGATTATAGACAAACATCAGCTGTCTGGTGGCGACAATTACCAGATATAAAGAATATTTGTTAAATAACAAGAACACTTAATTTAAAATTGTATTAATTGAAATAATTTTATTCAAAGAAAACTAAAAACGAAAAAAAAATATGAAAGTGTAGCTTTACTTAAAAGGTGTAAACAAAATTGTTGTATTTATATTGTATAATCTGTGTTCTTCTTTTTCACTACCACTATGAAATGTAAAGACAAAGAGTGTCAACTTTGTGTACCCAAAACTATCCATTGAAATTCAATAAATTAGCGTGTCGTTAATGTAGTACGTATGATTATTTTCGACTGCGCAAATAGACTTTTTGAATATATTGCAATTCTATTAAACTCTAGTCCCCAAAATATTACATTTTGCAACTCTGTCCACTTCATTCTGTCTAAAAATGCTTGGATCGTTTCATACTCTTATGCTATACTAGCGCCACTGTGGAGGCTTTTTGAATTATTATTTACTGTTTGGTAATAAACACTTTAAACAGAGTCCCCATATAAGATGGTGCTCCTTGCCTCTCCACTCCATATAACATACCTTGGTAATATATAATTCACGTTCATTTTACGTTTTCTCTAGGAGTGTTGACAATAAAAATGCGTAAAAAGTATATAGTAAAACTGTATGCATTTTTTGCCGTGTTCTCCGTTTGTAATGCTAAATCTAAAACTTCCGATATTAAAATATCAAAATACAATGTACTTGCGATATTTGTAGACGATCTGCGACATCTAGCGAACAAAAGTGTAAATTTACCGAATATTCAAAAATTGTCGGAAAAAGGTATTAATTTCGAAAATGCATTTGCGCAGGTAATGTTTTTATACGTTACATATTTATGTCAAATAGTAGGAATGATATTTAACTGTGTTTAAACATGTTTGCAGCAAGCCTTGTGTGCTCCGAGCCGGAACTCCCTTTTGACTAGCCGAAGACCCGACACTTTACGTTTGTACGATTTCTATAGCTATTGGCGCAAAAAAGTGGGTAACTTCACAACTCTACCGCAGTTGTTTAAAGAACACGGCTACAATACTTACTCTGTGGGTAAAGTGTTCCACCCGGGGTTAAGTTCAAATAACAACGACGACTACCCGTACAGCTGGTCGGAACCTCCTTACCATGCTCCTACGGAAAAATATAAGGACGCGGCTGTGTGCACAGACGTTAAGTCTAGAAAACTTAAAAAAAATCTCATCTGTCCCGTGGTGGTGGATGACCAACCCGAACAAACTTTACCTGACTTGGAAATTTTAAACGAAGGTATTAGGATAATAAAAGAGAGAACTAATGATACCAAACCGTTTTTCCTTGCCGTTGGATTCCATAAACCGCATATTCCTTTAAAATTTCCAATAAGATATCTCGGTAAGTATTTTAGTGATAGCAAAATAATCGTATTCTTAATAATAAATTTCTTATTGATAATATTTATGAATCTCTACCATAGAGGAATACTTGATCTCCACGCCGCCATAGTTTTGCGGCAATTGGATATCGATAGCTGCGTAGCATCGTAGTGTAACATTCAAAACAAAAGCTTCTTAAGTGCGTTAATATTGTATTATCGTTTAATTTAGTAATATCTGGATGACCGAGCTTTGCTCAGTTAATAATAAAACAAAAAAAAGAAGGGTTAAAAAAAATAAAAGAAACAATCGGACCGAGATTTGAACCCGGGTTTGGTGCATTTTAAGGCGCCCGATTTTCCACCGATCCATTCTAACTTCGTAAATGGTGGCGAAATTTAGCTTGGTATTCTAATGATATTGTAGGAGGTTTTTATTCAATGAAAATACGGTTAAAACGACATTATCTGAAAACAAAACCTAGCTAAATCGATTTATCGCCCCCGAAACTCTAAAAACAAAATTTCAAGAAAATCGTTGGAGCCGTTTCCGAAGTCGTTATACAAGAATTACTCGTTTAAAGGTATTAGATAATATAGTAACTTAAATGATGACATGCTGTTGCCGGATGGAGACAATCGTGATATTTGTCAACCCATAGCTGAACATTGGTCTCCTTCTCCTAGCTATTTTCAGGAAAACCTCTGAGGACGTTTCTTTCAAATTAATAATTTCGAAAAATCATAGCACGAAATGTCGAAATTAGTAATATATCTCTCTGCGTTAATGAATAAGATGCGTGAAAGTTCATATGTATACCTAGATATTAAGTACCTAACATAGTCATACAGCAAGAATGTTTGATTAACCTGCTTCCTGCATTTTCCAGACAAAGTCCCCATTACGACAGTACGACCACCGTCATTCCCACAAAAGCCCAAGAATATGCCACTGGTCGCTTGGCATCCATGGATGGATGTTCGGAAAAGAGACGACATACAACGTCTCCACGTCCTGTTCCCAATGGGAACCATGCCGCGAAACTGGACGCTCAAAATAAGGCAAAGCTACTATGCCGCTGCCTTGTACATAGATGACCTAATAGGTAGATTGCTCACTCACGTCGATAGGAGGAAAACTATCGTCATTTTAACTAGTGACCACGGTTTGTTTCTTTCATTAGAAATACTTTCTTTTCATTTCTGTAATACTTCAACACATTAGTATTGAAGTAGTACAGAAATAGATTGCCTAGATCGAGAGGGCGGCATGGAAGAGGACTTTTATGGAATGAGTAGAATTATAACTTAAAACAGTTTGAAAATAAAATTGATATTAGGATACACGGCATGCCCAAGACTACCGCTTTGTTTTTATGACGACGACGTACCTCATTGAACTTTCAATTACATTGTCATACTGTTAAATTACAATTCTATTCGTCGCATAAAAATCCTCTGTCATGCCGTCGATTTGCGCCGGGCCTAATAGTTATTATTTTGCAATATAAAATGCAAATTAATTTAAAAATCTTGGAATTTTGATAAATTCTTAAATAATTTATTCATAAATAAATATACATTATTTATTAAAAGCTATCACTATATTTATATGTATAAAAATTTGAATCGGACATTTCAAGTACCAATTTTTTAGGAATCAACAAAAACCATATCAATCGCCAATAAAGGAGTTTTAAAGGACTATTTTGAGCTTAATTTTAAGTATTCTTGTTTTAAAAGATTGAAATGCCATCTCCCTTTAATAGCCAGAATACGCATCGCCCTTTAAGGAAGCGTTTACAGCCAAAAAAGCATGTTGGAAAAGAAATTAGAACTTAAGTGGTTTTTTGAAATGACCGAATGAATTCCATTAAAAAATATTTATATTGTTATGCAAACTGGTAGGTTATCAGCCCAGAAAACAGCAATAAAATTGCAGGCGAAATTTATATTTTTTAAATTTATATATATATATATATATTGTATAACATGTAAAATTTGTAACATGTTCTGTATCCTTCGCAGGTTGGTCGCTTGGTGAAAATGGATTGTGGGCTAAATACAGTAACTTTGATGTAGCACTACGAGTTCCTCTGATATTTCATATACCGGGAATGGTGCCAAAATCTATCTACACACCTGTGGAGTTGGTCGACATATTTCCCACATTAGTTACATTAACTGGTTTGAAGCAGAACGTACGGAAATGTAAACATCACGACAAATCAAAATTATGTTTTGAAGGTAAAAGTTTGGTGTCGCTAATGCGAAAAAGGTTTTATAGTAATACGGATCAGCCTTATGCTTACAGTCAATATCCTCGACCAGGAGTCCATCCTTGGGTGAACACTGACAAACCATTGCTAAAGGACATCAAAATTATGGGTTACAGCATTAGAACAAGTAGATACAGGTACACGGAATGGATATCGTTTAATAGTACAACATTTAAAAGGAACTGGAATAAAATATATGGAATAGAATTGTATGATCATATGTATGATCCATATGAATCCAATAATGTTTTTTGGGACTTATATTACAAACATATTAAGAGCAAATTATCGAAATTGCTAAGGTCACATGTAGAACATGGTGTATAGATATATTTATAGATTTTTTGTACGTATGTACTGCATAATATACATAAAAATACTATTTCAAAGAAAAGAAATAAAGATTGCTTATGTACAACTTAAAATTAACAATGGATTAAGCAGGTACCTATCTAATAGGTACTAAATATTCCGATTTTTCCCTTATCAATGGTATAATTGCTGGGTGGCGCACTTTATACAAAAAATAGGATCGATAAGCCGACAAACGTATATAATAAAAAATCTTGTATTGCATTATCCATGCAGTCATTACTTAACTAGACGATACCATAGTCAACCTATCTTATCATTTCTCACAAGTAATAAGGAAATTGACAAAAACTCGTGTTATCTCATCTGTGTGTATTTCACATGCCACAAAACAATAATACTCCTAGCTTAGTGCCTGGTGACATATTTTATAGTTATAACATTTTACATAATACATAATAAAGGCAACTGGTATCTATTTACATCATAATAAATTATATTTCTATAATTTAGCACAAATACATACATAAATGAAAACGAAATACATTACTTACTTATCTTTGGTGCTTAAGAATAACATACAGTAGTATATCTATAGGTAAATACCCACTGGAATTTTTTCAACACTATAATTATTTCAACTTAAAAATAAATTATATTGCAATTACACTTTAGTACAATTATTTATACATTATTAAATACACTATGGTGATCTGTATGACATATTACAATTAATATAATTATGATTTCTAACTCAGGATACTGTTTATATAAAAGGCATCATATTATACTACAATAATTACTTCAACATGTGGTGCTGAATTCTGCAATAGAAGTATAATATACATAACATTATTAAAAATATATGTATTGCAGTGTCATGTGTTTACAGGACTTTTATGCAAAACATTTGTGTTTAATTATTTAAACCCACTAAATGCCCCATTTACATAAATAAAGTATTGTCTAATTGGTGCAACAGATGGGCATAACTTTAAGTAGACCATAAGGTTTGTTAAGCTTTCAAAGTTCCTATTTTTCTCTATGCTAAGGGGTTCCAGCCTCCCTCCACCTTGTATACACCCACAGTACAACACTTTAAACTTTTACGCATATAATTTACACCTTAAAGCCAAAAACCCCAAGATACCTGATATATATCTGATTGTAGGCGAATTATTAAATACTTTGAGTTGCGTAAAGGCAATAGATTCTTATGCTAAATTCTTTAAACTGGCCTCTTTTTGTCAATAAATATACATGGCATTACACCAAATTGTTTTACAAAAAAGCAGAAAATATCATACTAAGCTTCTCTTCTCCTCTGGGACAGGCTTCCGGGCATTCTGTTCCATTTCTAGCTGCTTAAATCTAGCATAGAGTGCACTACTTGAGAGCACTATGATATTGGAGGACCACCAAAGCATGTTTTTCGTCTCATTGTACCATTGGGTCGCAATGACTGTCTGAGCGCAAGCCTTGGCTGTGCCTGATATATTGTGTGTTAATGGTGATGTTACCTGAAAAAATAATACATATGATCTTAAATTATATATTGATTAATTTATCATAGATTAAACTACTATTTATATACAATAAGACATTTTAATACAAAACTTATTTTAAGTAGCAACTCAGTGAATGAAGTTATAATGCACAAATAATATAATTTAACTTCTGATGAAATAGTGATCCACAACTACAGGATACTAAAAATCAATGTAAATCAATCGTAATACCTGTATCTGCAATGATGTAAAATACCCAATCGCAAAACCACATATTCCTCCCATGAGCATCTGTGCCCAAAATTGTGTACTGTCAAAGTTGTTGTAATTTAAAAGTACAGTTACTTCGCCATTCATCACAATTAGTGGTAAGAACAGTATAATTGAATAGGCATTGTTGTAGTATGACAGCAACCAGATCTCCTGATTCACAAAGGGTAGAACTTTCTTGGTGTAAATAGAGTAAAGTGATAACATCAGAGAACCTATTACTCCATATATAGTTCCTATTAGAGAAAATGAACCTGAAATTTGTATATCATTAGATGATTTGAGGTGGATGTTTAAATTTGAAACCTTATAAATAATCTTTGTTGAATTAACAGAATAATGTGCAATTAAGATTATGACTAATAGAGATATTTATAAGAATATAATTACCTAATAACTGTTCCTGATCTACGCCCAGATAAAATCCGAACACAATAAAAGCGCAACACATGATGCACTTAAAGGAAGTTGACTGTCTCAGAAGTATCCAACTGAATATAACATTAAATACAGTTGTCAATGACCTGCCTATGTAGTAAAAGGGCACTCCAACATACTTCAGACATAAGTTGTTTGTTGCTATCATCAGTGTGAACATGATTGAAAGTGGAACAACCTGAAAATTACACATCTATATATAGGATTAAAAATTATCATTAAAACCTATTATTATATGCTCATCGCTTAATTATGCTTCTTTCGCAATTATTCCTGTCTTGACAATAAGTGTCCAAAATTTTTATGTAACATGTAAATGAATAAGATCAATAATTGGAAAAAGAATACATTAAAAACTCATAATAAGAACATCTATAACATTACTTAAAAATGTAAAACTTTATAATAGTTGAAAATAGGTATTTTCGATATCTCATTTCCTGTTTCAAATTATCCATTTTTATCAAGCATATTAATAGCAGTAACATGTTAACTTCTATTTATTTCATTATAATATATTGATAATGCATCAATTAATTAACACAAAAAGGTTTTACTTAAACTGGTTATATATTTCGTATTTCACTAGCAAAACATTATCAGAACAAGTATTTTTGCATATAAGAACATTTGTTTCTTTACAGCACTTACAATACGTTTAGATCTATAAAAATATGAGAATATAGGTGACATGAAATTTTAATTACTAATTCTTTGAACAATGCTCATTTGAAACTGATAATATGGTTCAATTCATCGAGAATCTTCCAAAATTATGAGCCAACATAAGTGACATTAAAATAGAATTTGACAATGGTAGAACTTTTCGTGATTTGACACCAGATGGGCACCAGCACCTCTCCAGAGAATAGACTAATCCATTAAATAGCTGTGTAAATTCTAAACTTCCAATTTTCAATTCGGTTCAATTCATTCAATTTAATGTCATCCAATAATAAATCTATGTAATTAAACATAATTTTATGACATGTAAACTATTAAATTTAATTATTACAATGTAATTTGTCCCTATGACATAATTTGTACGCCATTATGTGGCAAATGTGAGATCTGAATATTAAAATGTACCAACATAAATTGTCAACCACATTGAGACAAATAAATTTATTATTATTATTATTATTATAAAAAAGGTATCTGATTCAATAAGTGATGGAGAAGAGATTTGTGAAAATCACTAAAACGAATTTATCTTGAAACTCTCATTTCGCAAATACTGCGTTTATCATTACGACGGCAGTATTTCACCCTTATAACAGCAGTGTTAGGTGCTGCTGTGTTCCCATTTGAAGGGTGTGGTAAGGGAGGCATACTCAATTGAAGCATTACTCCTCAGGAGTAGCACATCTGTGGGCAAGAACAAGTAGGACTCTAATATGATATGGGGTTGATTACAGATGTCCATGGGTAGCAGTTGTCAATTACCATAATGTGGGCTGCATGCTGGTTTGCTACTTCTATGGCACAAAAGAAATAGCGCTTTTACCTTCATAATAGCTTCAATATTCCATGGTGTTCCTTTAGGGAAGTTGAATATGCCAGGTATTCCTCCAGTTCGGCTCATTGTAAAGCATACTGTAAAGGATATTATACACTGAAACCAGGTGATGAACAGTGGTGCCTCCAATGACTGGCTACTGAACAGAGCTTTATTCACAAAGACTGTAGTTATAGACACAATCCTGAAAAGATATTCATGGATAAAAATAAGCATCTGTGTGTACATGTATATGAAACAAAAGTCGAGAATCATGTTAATCACAGTATTTATAACTCTAGAACAGCTGGGCCGATTTTAATTTGTTAATAGAATGAACAGGAAATGAAATCAAACAACTTTAATTCGATGTTATCATGTGTTTAACAATGGTATTGATAATCTAGTACGATTATAAATTAAATCACATAAATTAATATGCGATAATAGGAGAACTAAAGCGTAATAGTAATTTTAACCATTTCTAATGTTTTAAAATATTATGTTTCTCTTGTTATTGAGTAGTACTTTTATATAAGTTAACTTACCAGTAAGCAGCTACGACAGTAAATATTTTTATATATCTCGAACACAAATCAGATTGATGATCCTTCATTTTTTCTTTTGATATATGAAGTATAAACGTTGGATAAATTGTATAAATTCCTTTTTTTTACACACCTACACAAAAAATACAAATATATTTTAAAAGAGCTCGTCAAAGCCGACAACCGATACAAATAAATTGCCACCTCTACTTTTTAAGTTTTTAGACTTCAATAATTTTGTTTGACTTTGACAACTGACAACCGAAGAAAAATAAAAATCAATTGTAAAATGTCACATTTAACAATAATATAACGCATCTAGACATGGCGTTCCATTTTCATAATCTGTAGTAGGTAACCTGCAGAGCGCAACCGCTATCCTGTTCTTGCAGCCTGGAGATCTTCCAGGACGATTTGCTCAATGAACTTGTTTTTATCGCCCAAAAATTGCGGAGACCCCAAAAATCCAATGATACTTCATATCATTAGCCTCGAAACACATTACCCTCCGCAATTCGGTAAAAACTCTCATATCATTTGCGTAATGTATTTTTTGTGGGTTGTTGGCAGGGCTCGGAAAATCTATTTATTTGATTAAGCCTTGGGAAAAATTAAGCCCTTCAAGTGTTAATTGTTTGAATGGGTTAAGCCTTCGATCGGCTAAGCCAGTAAAAGGATAAGCCTTTCAATGCGGTTAACTCTTACAAATCCTGATTGTTTTGGGATAGGGTTTCGCAAAGCTTTTTATAGAGGTTTTGTAGGCGATTTTATTTGCTTAATTTAACCGGTTGTGGCTGAATTACGAAAACTTTCCGTCTCTCCCATGATAGATGGGATCTTATAAAATTTGCTTTAGGTAAATATTCGCTGCTGCGCTCTGTATGAAAATCAACGAACTGGTTTTGAGTTAATTCAAACAAATGCTTACCGAAGTGTAAGAGTTTCTCAAAACCAGTGATAAAATACCCGCTTAAAAACCCTATCTAGGGTACATGGGTCCGAGCCATGGTTGTTAATACGGTTCACCACACAGTTAAGAATAGAGTAGACAGTATTTTGAAAAATATTCTGCAATAGATAATAAATACACCATTTTTCCTAAAATGAGTTCAACACAGCTACGGCGCGCTTTTGTAATATTATTTACTTTGTCACTGTATGCGACAGACTTACTGAATTTATGGCACAATATTACTATACTGTATTTTAACGCCATGTCTGATTTCAATGTTATATTTATCTGTCAGTACAAATTTTATTTTAACTGGCAGCATTATTTATCTTCCGACCGCGCCGGAACAATACGCTGACGTCAGTGACTTGATTATTTTACACACAAGATTACCGATAGACGACTGCAGAAGTTTTGTATAATTTGTAATAAAACAAAACCCTCGTGTTTAGAACCATTGTAGTGGTTATTAGTCTTGGTTAGTAGTAAAAATGGCTTCTGCACCCGAGACCGCAGCCCCGGAGCAAGAGGGTTCGGGCTTCGCTTCGAGTATTTTGAACGAGATCATTTATAGTCCCGTGAACTTGCTTTTAACTGTGATCATAGCGGTGTTGGTGTACAAAATATACAGGAGCAAGTTTGCTAAAGTGCATATGGAGTCTCCTACGCCAGATCTTCCGAAAATTAGAAAGGATATGACCGTGGCTGAACTTCGGCAATACGACGGAACGCAGCCGGACGGACGTGTTCTGGTGGCGGTAAACGGGTGGATCTTCGATGTGACGCGGGGTCGCCGCTTCTACGGGCCCGGTGAGTGCATGTTTTTATAAATAGAACATATTTTTGTGACTCTGCGCACGATAATATTGTTGATATGCAAGACACATTAGTCGTCTGCACGCGCCGCATTGCGACTCTTAATGATATATTTTTAGTAGGTAGCATACACGTCTTATATTACTATAATATTTTATTCCTACTAGTTATTATACAATATACAAATGTGATATGTGACTATATTTATGATTTCACTTTGAATTTTTATTTATATTAAAAGTATAATTACAGTGATTGTATAATAATGACCTTAAAATTATGATCACCAAATTTAACACAAGTGTTTTGCTGTCAGAAAACATGTGTTAATATAAAATTTTGGTTCATATAATATAGCATTTATTTGACTATCCCTAGGTGGTCCATATGCAGCATTTGGAGGCAAAGATGCATCGAGAGGCTTGGCCACATTCTCGGTGACATCATCCGACAAGGAGTATGATGATCTCAGTGATCTGAACTCAATGGAGATGGATTCAGTAAAAGAATGGGAAGCACAATTCAGAGGTAAATATTTTATTTGAAGCAGATTTTTCATAAAATTCTTATAATAGAATGTTAACTAAAATACAATAATCCTTGCAAAATAACAGTTCTTTATTGTTTGGCAAGGATTATTATTTTATGTTGATGTTTCAATATTGTTCATATTTAAATAAACGAGGTTGTCTAGGTATATTGAAATGACATTAAAATTAATGAATACTGTCATTATGCATTAATAGAAATTTAATACTTTTGCTCAAATATATTAATACATATCATTTTCATATCCTACTCAGTTATATAATTTTATATGTCAACATAATTAAGTCATTAGAGACTAACATGACTAAATTAGTGTCATTATTGACCTTCTATCAGTATCATCTAAAAACATTAATTGGTATTCTAAATGTTATTAGTTACCCTACAAGAGAGTACAGTGATTTCTGATTCATGCAATATAACTTGATTTTTAAAAATTTATTAACAGTCATGATCAATTGCACCAGTATTTGTAACAAACCCTTTAAAAATTGAAATAAAACATTACATACCACACATTGCAGCTGAGTGCAACTAACAACTCATCCAAAAGTAGAAATTTAAATGCAAAAGTATCTGACTGGTCTCAGTGTTCATATGAGATTTTCCATTTTACATTGTAATTAAATACCTTATTGTTAACTGGAACTTCATTGGCCCTTGGAAATTTTGAAACCTTTAGTTTGCAGTATTTCGTAACTTACATAGTTCTTATGGGCTTTGTATCGTGCAAATAAGCAGCTTAGAAAAATGAGTTATCCTGTAATACGTATGATGACAGTATTAAAAAATTAAATAATAAATTATTTTAGAGAAAAAAATATGTTGAAAGGATTCTGAAAGATAATCT
>DWNM01000327.1:0-11686 GCA_018250375.1 Narcosius parisi helen
TATTGTTAGTGAACTGAATGTATTAGTTCTAACATTATACTGCTGATTACTGTGGCGGAAAATTTTGTAAACAACTAGCTTTTGCACGTGCACGATTTTACCTACATACATATTTATTTGAAGTGACTTTGTGGCATTAGGTATATTAGTAAACTAACACATCATTGTTTATTGGTTTAAACTTTTGTTTTAAACAAATAAATGAATATAATTTTAAACCGTACTTAATCAAATATATTTATATTAATAAAATATACACGACAAATAGAGTAACCTCTATCCTTTTGGGAAGTCGGTTAATAAAATAATGAACAATAAATAATTAAACGCTTTCTACACTCACAGCTCCACACTAGGATTCCCTGTGTCGTGGGTACCATGGACACACACAGGCATATACACAAACACCCAGACCCAAAACAAAAATCAAAATTCATCATTTAGATGTCTAACTAGCCGGGGTTCGAACCCGGAACACTTTGCGCGTCAGACCGGTATGGTGACCGCTCCGCCACGCGGGTCGTAAAGCAAATTTACTTGTTCGGTGCTTTTCATCAAATCCCTATAAATGCGATAAAAATATTCTAAAAAGATACTTACAAAAAATACTGTCTAATTTATTTCATTAACTAATTGATATCAAGTAAACTTCTAAATTTCTTCTATTGTTTGAAAGACGTACAATTATCATCAACATATCAAAGAAAATTACCGAGGGAGTGAATTATGATATGAATAATAAAAGGGTTAGCGTGAAAGGTTAACGAAAGTGACAGCTTTCTTCCCCTCTAAATCCTATACTTTAAACGAACAATTATTTTATATATGTATATTGGCCTAAAATCCGAACTAGGGCCGACCTTCACAAATCCGTTTAATGTATGAAACCTGTTTTATATGAAATTTAGTATGTTACAAAATATATTGCGAGTGGGTTGGCTAACAGCATTCTGGCCAGACTATTGTTAATTTAAGGTTAAAAAATGGTTAGCATGAAAATATATTAAAAAATATGAATTTTCTTACAAATTAGCCTTTTAAATTAAAAGTAGTCTGGCCAGGATGCCTTTTGCCAACCCATTCACAATATATTTTTTAACATACTAAATTTCATATAAACAGGTTTCATCCATTAAACGGATGGATGAAGGTCGGCCCTACTTCGTATCTCATACTAAAAGTAGAACTATTCATTCAACTGCTACGACACCATACGTATCTGCCATATAAAAGATTCATTAAATATGCTGTAGTACTTCGTAACATTACTATACTTGCTATGCCTTAATGCAGCGAGTTCGAAAACTGTAGGAAACGGGATCCCTAAGAGCTTTACATGATATCACATGTCGCGTTCATTTGCAATTCTAATGTGTGCAGGCGTGAACTTTGTAATACATACACTTCACGGTAAAAGATCGCATGCATATTGACAAGCTATGTGCATAATAAATGCCAATGTACTATAAATCAGTGAAGTCCCGGATATCCGTATCTGTGTCCGCAGATATCTGAGGGTGATAAGAGATCCGGATCTATATCCGTTACCTTTTCGCGGGTCTCGAACGGATATTTATCATTATAATATGTGTCAAATTCTCAGTATAGGTAGCGCTGAAACACTGTTAAATAAGATTTAATCTAACCATTAATTCTTGAAGCGAAAACTTTAGGTACATTTATACGAATATTGAGCGCACAGAGATGGATGAGATTGGCATAGTTAAAGTTCATAGTAGAAGGGTATGCAATGATAATTTTAATGGTCGAATTTCAACCACTGCACCGAGTCTACTAGTAAAAATAAAAGTGACAAAAATTATAACGCGTATTGAACATGAAATGTTAGTTTTGAAATGATCAAAATCTATTTACAATTATTTCGAACGTACCCGTACATTTGCATTTACATATATGAGAACTGGTCTCTATAAAATAATGGGAACTCAAGGATAACAATGTAATAGTGGTCCTGACGACTAAAGAGAACAGTAGCTATTACAACAAACTACCGTCGGAACTCTTTATTCTTTCCGACAACTGCAATCAACGTGCTCTTCTCCGCCAGCGTCATGATGTCCAATTTATAAGCAGTATAAATCTATTTATCTTACGACATTTAGAGTGTTTATTATGTTACATTTTATTTTATTATGTATACATTGTTGTAATTTTTTAAACGGAGTGATAAGGCCATGTACCAAGAACGAAAGATACAAGTCATCCGATAGTTTAACCCTTTATGGCTTTCCTGTCTAAAATACATTATTTGAACATTGTTTTATAGAGTAGTTTAAATTTTACAATAAATAACGATGAACGTTGACTGATCTAGAGAGTAGATCGCTTGATTCGGCAGCTTGTGTGCTGCATGTGTATTGATCTAAAGCTCTCCGTACTATTGAATACAAAGCAAATGTTTTGGCTTTGGCTGCCGTCACGGCTTGTACGTTGCGCATTAACTAAAAACTAATTATTATCTACGCAGAAAATATTTTATTAAATATGAAGAAATATAAGGAATAATTTTTATAAGTGTCACAGAGTCAGACTGTCAATAACTTCAAAGGGTTTTCTTATTCATATGATTTTCCTTGGATTGTGATGACAGGAAATTGGAGAAGACTTGATTATAAATAAAAGACAGGACTGAAGTCTAAGCTAAAATATAAGATGTATAATTAGGTAGTACTTCCGTGAACTATATAACGACAATACGTCATTACTTCCAATTCGATGTTTTAAGTATCATTGATTATTATCAATATCCATTTTTTTAATAGTGAAGAATTTAAACCAGCACTTTTTTACAAAGGCAGCAGCCAACGAGCTTACAGGCCACCTAATGTAAAATGGCCACTGTCACCTATGGACACCTGTAACCAACTCCGTTCAAGACATACGAAAGGTATCCTTTATACGAAAGGCTGTAACACTCCCGCGAACAAAGTACCAAAAGGTAATAAGTTTAGGTATATATAAATTGAATCAAATACAGATCAACAATAACTATAACTTCGATATCGAATAACATTGGTCAAGTTCCGTAAATATACCATTGAATTAGCCCTATTGAATATACGTTGATTCAGTCAAGTTCCCAATTTAGAGCCTACCTAGTATTATTATATAGGAGCCATTCAATCACAGCTCAACGGGGGTTTGGAGTTGAACTTTCAGCAAATTAAATTCGCTTATCTTCTGAATGAGTGGTCCCAATGCGATGTAAAACTAAATCCAATAAAAAATGGTATTTGTATCCAACTGTAGTAAGACTAAACGGCCACTGAGATTTAATAATAAATAAAATTTGATTTGACACTTGGTCACTGAAAAACTCGACTGCTCAAACACGTAAACGCCCATGACATTCCCACAATTTACACGAATCCAACAATACCTCATATGTTGAAATCCGTCAAACCGTTTGGGCTGTACAGTGTTCCAAAGAGCCATAGTTGCTTAAATATGCTCTAAAAACATTGTCCTCCGCAGTCGGGTAAAACTAGTTTGTTATACTTCCTGATTACAATTAATATTGGAGAGGGAATAATATTTTTTAAGTACAATTGAGAGTTGTCAATGCACCCATACTCTAATAAACATCTTATTGCGTCGGGGGTTAAAAAGTAAAATACATGGTCATATGTTATGGCAAGCAGTGACGGCCTAGTAATTGAAACTCGACCTCGCGATCGGGAGGTCGGAGTTTCGAGTTTCAGGCACACACTTCTATTTTTTTAGAGGTATGTGTGTATTAGAAATGTATCATCACTTGTTTTGCAGCGAAGGAAAACATCGTGAGGAAAACTGCACGCCGAGTTCTTAAAAAAATGTCTCAAAGGTGTGTGAAGTCTACCAATCCGCACTTAGCCATCGCGGTGGACTATGGCCTAAAATCCGTCTCATTCTGAAAGGAGACCCGTGCCCAGCAATGGGACAATAATGGGTTGAAGACGACGTTATGTGTATCATAATCATAGTTGTGCAATATAAAATGTACAAAGCTCGATAGCATATTTTCCACTACGACTAGTATATTTTCTCATCTTGCATAACTTCGCTTATAAATGTGACGATGATATTAAATTCTTACACAAGTTTCATATGAGATTCTATAGAGCATACCAGTAACTACACAGTGTTGAACTGCAAAGTAGGCGCACATCACCGATCTCGATTTTCCACATGCATCTCCAAGAAATTAATCTGCATTAGTTTGCCTATACCTTCACGTACAATACAATATCATGAGGATGACCTCACCACCCTGTAAATGATTACAGGGTGGGAGAACGTGTATGGTTTGACCGGGGGTATCACACCTATTTGTAGCGTAAAACAGTAGGTACTTGCGTTTCGGGGGAAAGATGTGGATATGGGCTGACTATAATATGTGACGTATAAGGCGATCATTATAGTCTGCAAGAGTGGCAACACATCTGTAATCAACGTCAGGTAGAACCTGCAGAGAATACTCCACGACGCTTTTCCATGGCAGGTCGGTGGTGTAGACGGTACTACACAGTTCGATTACTGTATTTTTTTTTGCTTTATATATTTTTTATTCATATTCACATTATTCCATAATTAAATTTCGTTAATGTACCTTCAAATAAATACATCTATATTTTTATAGTTAGTTCTGGAAACAAGAATATTTTAACTCCGAGGAAGGAGGCTTACCTAATTACAATTATATGTAACATAACAATTTTTCCCGTTTCTAATGAGGTTCTCGGAAGCTTCATTTCTTATTATTTTGGTGTTGTTGTAAGAAAATTTCTTTTGTAACGAGAAAAAATAATGAAATCATTCAGAAGCGTGGAACATTGTCTACCCGTGTTTGTATACTTTACTCCTGTAACGGGATCTTGTGAAGTTTTAGTATCTAATTAAATTTTAGGTTAAAACAAGGAATAAACAGAATATTTAAATATTATTTTGAAAATAGTAAGTACAACGCACTAACCAGTTACATGTTAAAGAAAAGACTTTATCGCTTCCCACAATAATGGGAGAGATCCGAGTCCAGCGGTGGCATTTAAAAAATAGGCACATATCGCCTAAGAGGTGGCATTTAAAAAATAGGCACATTTCCCGTTCTCCCCATATACTATTCACGGATAAAAACTATTTCAATTTTACAGTTGCATCCCACACAGCGTCCCTAAAACAAAGAGAACGTTCGTTACAAACATGAATTAAATCTTTCCGTATTTCATATTCACAAACTCATACAGGGATGCTGCAGTTGGTGTTGACAGAGAATAGTAATTTGAATTCCGCCCTACGCGGACCCTCGTTAAACAAACTAAATGCATCGCTGCGTGCATAGTAAGAACCCACTGGACAAACACACATCCGACCGCTATGAATTCCATCAGCATGAGTAAAAGCTTGCAGTCTACTAATATTCTACGAAAAGGTTATGTTTTTTGAATGATCATTTCTAGGAAACCATATCCTAATGTGCCTAAAAACGTTTCATCGATGCATCGTCCAGTTATGGTAGTTACAGAAAAACGATAAAATTGGAGATCAGTTAGTTGCAACATACAAAACATTTTGTTTTTCAACAGTTGAATACACAATCGTCATTGACATTATCAAACACCAAAATCATCTCATAGTGTCTCCTATGCACTGGAAGCGTTTCGTATTTCAATCACAATTGAGTGAAAGCAAGACAATGTTCGATAGTATACAGTACGTTTAAGTAATTGTAAACACTATTTAGGCATTGATCTATCCCCACAACGGTTAGAGTATGATCTATCACAATTGCCTGGAGCGTTTTGTAGTATTGTTTTGACAGATGGTTTATCAAATGCTCACAGGTCACTAGAATATTTTAATACTGTTACCCAACGACAATGTATGTGCAGGTGCATGAAAACTAATGAAAACGGGACCAACACTCGTTTATCTAAGAGTGACCACACTCGTCGATGGTCACTTAATTCATCGTGTATGATTAACGATTTGCAGATGTACCAAAGCTACTGTTAGATTTTATATCAAAATATTGTTTATACATACTACCTGTCCATATACACAAACATGAGCTATGCATGACATGCATAACTTGACATGATTTACACATATATGAACTATGCACATACAATTTATGAGAAATAAATTAATTTTATTCTTCTAGCATTCTGTCAACAGAAGTTCGAAGTTCCGAACATTGAGTGATTCGAGTGAACGAACGATAGAAATCAATCAGTCAACATTGTCCAGAATATGGAGAGCGGTGTCTTCCAGCGGATTTTTTCACCTACTGTAGTAATAACATGTACAACCAAATTTGCCAAGTACAAACCCTGTTTCTACAGAAGTAGTGAATTGGTAATGGGTCCCTTGAAAACTATTATTAAAGTTATGCAACCCCGTAAACAACTGATATACTTTTATTGGAAGTTTTTTAGAAAATTATATGGGCTTGGAAACGCGCCGCAATGGTATAAATATATAGAATTTTGTGACGCACTGCCGTGCGTCTAGATTGAACTGAACTGAACAAGATTTCTTAATCAGAATATTGCCACCGAAACCCATAACATCACTTTAATATTTTAAAGTATGCAATCTATGTATTTGGTAATAAATCTACGTAAATTTTAACTTATAATAACAGTGCTCCATTCCTATCCTACAATAATAATTACGTTCTTCTCTGGAACAACGGAGGAAGTTTGTTCAAACTAAAGTAAATTAAAATAATGTAACGTGTTTGGGTTGATATTGAAACTGAATAATTTACTTTCTACGAGTCTTCGTAGAGCAGTGTTGTCCGTTTAAATAGTGAATTCAACTAACTGAATCACAAAAACTTTGTTTTAAAATGACTCAGAAATGCAGAGAGATCAATCGAGGAATTACATTGGTCGTTTATGTCTCTTGTTTCAGATAATTTATGTAAATAATTTATAGCCTAAAGCCTCCCTAAAGAAATTATCTAACGTACCTAAAAACAATTATTCAAAACGGATCGGTACTTTCAGAGATTAGCGCGTTCAAACAAACAAACACACAATCTCTTCCGCTTTATAATATAAGTATAGATAAATACAATTTCTTCAAGTTTCTTTACATAATGTAAAGCTGACATTAAAAATACTTGTGTCACTTACGATACATAATTCGATCACCCAGACTCCATTTTAAACCGTTAAAAATATTATTACTGAAACAGAATAACTGATGTTATTCTGAGTCTATTTCTGTTCTATCAATCCATAATACCTAAAACGTAGCACTACGCTCAATTGCACAGTCGATCCCCGAGATGAAACCGTATAGCTCTTTAGGAAATTGAAACGGCTATGATTCCCACGGTGCGGCTGGTGCCAATAGCTCGCTAGAGATGGTATGTTACAACTAAATTGCATTACGAGCGGAATGGCTACCTTAAAGCGAGTGCGTCGTAAAGGCTTTTGCACACAGCTAGCGAACCGAATGCGTGGCAAAGCGAATCTTCAACACGAATCAGTCGAAAAAATTCTGAGTGGACTTTTTAATATAACGTATTATTTGAAAGTGGCAGAGGAACCAAGGCGCATCTGCGGAGGCATCACCACCACACCTATTTCAGCAGTGTCAAGCGGCGAGACACTACGAGGCTTTACAACGTAGTCCTCAGGGGTATCAAAGCATCAGTAACCGGCCTCAAGCAACACTCACTTAAATCCTATTTGAAGTTGACTACAGATGGCCTTAGCGGCAATAGCTACTATTTATTAAGCGAAATGTATGTTCGTTTGCTGTATACTTAATAACCTAACCGACGATTAATCCAGTTATTTATTAGTTCAGCTATTTTTAAAAATTACCCATTTCAAACGGGCACATTATCGCGTCATATAAATCGCGACTAAGAATAATTAGGAAAACAGGCAGTTTTTTATTACCAATAGTTAATTAATATTTACTATTTTGTCTATTTTTACAGACATCAGGAGATATAAGCAGTAACAAGTTTTTAAAAACTAAATGACTGCCATTAAGGGCAATACGAAGGAGGATCGATAAATCGTGCATACAAAAACTAAATTATAATATAACCACAATTTTGTTTCAAAGCTGCGATTTTTTTTCCCTGTACGCATTAAAACGTTAATACAATTGTACTTCACAACATCAGTTTAATTATGATTACACTGCACTAATTTACCGCGATTATTCTATTAAAACCCTTTGTTTACTGAAAGTAAACAATAAAATCAAAAATAATACAGTACTTTCACTCTTGAAAAAATTGAATTAAAAATTAAATATATAGGGTAAATAGTTGCCTGTCCGTCACAGAGCTCTATCTATTGAACCGCAATAGAAAGACATTTGATTTTTGACAGAGCAGATCTATGGCCGCGATAACTACAAATACTAAAATAAAATAATAATATTTACTATTAGTTAGCCAGTTAGTTTACTACTCATTTTAACTGTATAACCACCACATAAGTTACATGCTACACATTAGTATAAAATTATACGATGACCTGACCTTCAGATACATGATCAAGGATCTACATTACGCAAATGTAATTCCAAATCACTAGCGATTAGGCTTCACATTACCAAATTCGATTCGCGGACAGCTGGTCAGGATTGTAATTGTAGTAATTGGTAACGCTGATAATGGTTCCAGACGGAGAGTTTTGTTACATTATAATGATAAACGTTGAGATAGATCATATTACTAAATAAACTTTTTACCTTATAATTAATTGAACCTTTATGTATGGTTTTATTTATGCTATTTATTTTTTAATTTCATGCACCCAACGATCATAAACATAAACTATTACTCAATAGGGAGGTTTCGCCATGGTTACTCTGCTTCGCCCTCGTCTTAATGACAGCCACGCATGGGTAACTTCACGCGAATATACCACTATCCATATGTGGACTTAATTCATTGGTCACCATCCAGGTCATCTATAGCATAGCAAAAGACGAAGTTGCCACTTCGTCTTCTACCTTCCCATGCTTGAATCACATTCTAAAAAGATTAAGAAAGAATTAAGAATATCTACTTGGCGAAATTCAATGTCATAGCAACTAAAGTGTTATCATTTGAAGCTACACTAGACGGACATTTAGAACCTACGTCATCATTCAAGCACATGAGTAAATAACCGATAAGTTCGTTGATTGTCTACTCTTGTGCCTTAAGTGCGGAATAATGTAGGTATACACAATTATAGATATACCAACATTATTAGCTAAGCATTTGTTAATAAAAATCCGAGCAAAGATAAAATCTGGGACAGGCTCCTTGTACCTATTCGCCTAGTGTTGCCTTCAGCGGATACCGGATTAACGGCGCCGAATAAATAATGTAAAAATACCCCAGTTCTTAACAATCATACATTAAGCAGGGAATAGAAAAGTAAATACACATTACACATGACAGTTATATCACAGTAGCACATATAAAAACCAGCCGCCACAGATGAAAGAATTATGAGTCTCCTTTATACAACAAACACTGCCCAGGACAAGCCAATAATAGCGCGGCAACACCAGTATTGCGAACTGGCCGAAATACCAATACTGGCAGAAGGTTTTAATTTATGTATAACTTGCATCTATTGCCACTAATACACAAGTAATCTAAATTGGTAATCTATATATTCATACGTGAAGCGAAGATTTTAGATACATCGTTACGAATATCCCGCACGGAGATGTGTGATTTGGCATAGTTAGAGTTTATAGTAGAGGTGTGCAAGGACATTTTTTATGTAATTTAGGTACTTCGAAGTTATGGTCGAATTTCGACCACTGCGGTGGGTCTACTAGTTCGGATAAAACTAGCGACCTAAAATTCATACATCTAGTTTGAACTAATCCGACTTAAAAGCTTGTACATTAGCCGTTGTTTTCCGGACTACAGACTAGACTAGACTAAATATTATTGAATCTAATTAATTTAATAAATGCTAAATTTTTTATGTAAATGTGTGTAAGGAAGTAAATTTACAGGCGAAATGCATAACTCGTTCAGTTTGTTTCAAGAGTACCTATCTTAGAGGCAGCAGGTGAATCATTTTCCTAGGTTCTCAAAGGAGAACGACTATTAATTTTCATGAAATTCATGTATCTTTTACCAATTAGTAGTAGTAGTCGATTGTTACTTCATTACATTAAAATTTACTTAATTTTATTTCAGTATATATTGTAGATACTTAAATATGCTAATGATATTGTCTGCTGCTTCTTAATAACAAATTTCATATCATTTTAAACTTTCCATTAGCAAAAAGTTTACAACTATACTATTTACCATAGAAGAGTATAGTGAGATATCTTCTATGCTATTTACTCGTGGTGAGCAGCCGTCCGTGATTAATAAATCTGAATAAGCAGACCTTGCTCCTACATAAAAGTTTATTGCAATTTTATTGGAAATTCAACAGTTTCTCACGGTGAAGATTGACAAATTTCTTTTGATGTTACACTGTTTTACTTTTGTTTTCATATGTTTCACCTTTACAATATAAATATCTGGATGGCCGAGCTTTGCTCGGTTAATAATAAAAAAAAAAAGGAGGAACTTGAAAAAAATAAAAGAAATAAAAATTAAATATGAATATTATATTTTGATCTTACCGACATAATAATAATATTTATTCGTATCGTTACTATTGTTGTAATGTCTCATTATATCCTGCCATGGTAACCGTAACTAAGCACCAAACAGAATGACCGAACTTATGAACAAGTGATCAACTGGTTTTTATTTCAATAAAAACACGGTTAAAACGATATTTTCTAAAAATAAAACCTAGCTAGATCGATTTATCGCTCCCGAAACCCTTTAAGAACAAAATTTGAAGAAAATCATTGAAGCCGTTTCCGCGATGGTTCTTATATACAAGAACTGCTCGTTTAAAGGTATTAGATTACTAACATACCAACCCAGGAGCTATAGGGAAGGAAAACAATCTTATCTTCAAACTAAATTGCTTCGCGATTTACTCTCCATAGCCGAGCCAGGGGCCTGATTCGCAAACTAATATGAATATGGAAATGTTACATTACGGCAGGGGAATGTTAAAGTTGTACTAGCCAGAATATATTATGGTCGTATTACAAACATTGTTATGAATGCAGTGTATACTTGGAAGTACTCAAAATGTCTGTATGCAATGTTTAGGTCGAAGTTAGTACTATTAGTAATTGTAAGTTACAAATTAACTTTGATGAAATATAAGGCAGGCTACACACGGGCGACAGTGAGCTAATACACGAGCGACAGTTCGTGTCGACAATTGTCGAATTTCGCTGTCGGTCGCTAACGACGTGCGACAATGGTCCAAGACAACCGCTGATTGTCGCCGACTATGTAAATCTGTTAGCAATGGCAACGCATGTGTTATCAGCTTCAGGTACAACCCTCATTCTATATAATGGAATTCTATTAAGATTTACTATCAGAATGGACTATATGTTCGTTAGCCGTTTAAACGTGGTAGAACCCTTTATGGTTAAACTCCGGAGGCAGCCAATCATTTGTAAAAATCATTGATTTAAGTACACGCGATACAAATCTTAAATTAAAATGTAACAGCATTTATTTTCTTAGTACCTATTTACAACTCAACATATTTTTAGTTTTTCCTTAATAAGCTCTATTGATGACTATTCATTCGCCAATAATACGCCACTGCTC
>DWNM01000328.1:0-11672 GCA_018250375.1 Narcosius parisi helen
ACGATGGATTTTTTGATATTCCACCCTTAAGGGGGTTAAAAAGGGGTTGTAAGTTTTTTTTTTTTTTTTTAGGTCTAACGTACCAGTATTAGAATGTTCACCCCTACTCTTTCGGCTGCCTATAAAACTAGATCAAGAGTCTAAAAGTGCCTATAAAGCGCAAATATGAAGGTGTTCTTAAGTGTTGAGATTGGTCAGCCTCCGATCAATAGGTGCATCGGTCGTTCACCCCGCTCTCTGTCCAGTAAATGCATATTGTTCCAGATCTAATAATAGTAGGAGATACGAACTGGGGCCGACCTTCACCCATACGTTTAATGGATGAAACCTGTTTTATATCAATTTTAGTATGTTAAAACATCGTGAGTGGGTTGGCTGAAAAAATCCTGGCCAGACTATTTTTAATTTAAAGTTTGAAATGGTTAGTATGACAATATATAAAAAAAGATTAATTTTCCTAAAAATGAGCTTTCTCCTCCAATTGGACTCCCCAGGTGGACTGCCAGTTTGTTCGCTACTTCAACCGTGTAAATAAAATAACAGAATCACGAAGAGCTTTGACGTGATAACTTCATCACTTACGAAAAAGTGTAACTCATTGTCACGTTTCGCTTGAGCCGTGCGTGCCAGCGAGAAGTGCGGAACAAGCGATAGAGAGGCACGATCAGTCCAATCATTCGGCTGTGATGCATATATCTCCCTTCCACTCCATAGGTCGATGCGTCAGAGTAGAAGAGAGACAGCGGCATCACACAACCTGCACGTAAACTGCTAATGTTAACTGTGTTGTTTACAAAATGAAGTGAAAAGGTGACGTGGTTTGCATTGTTTTTTATAACAATTGTTTTCTTATGACGTTATCACGTAAAATTATCGTCCGTAAACCAACTTTACAGACAACCATTTTTTTTCTTTTAATCCTGCCAAGATTCTCAAGAAAGAATATTTGAGTATCTACTTTGAACTGCCAAATCAATTTCATCTGCAATGCAGTTCAAAAGAACGGTCAAGAGACTACGGTTTATGTCATTTCATGTAACCCCAGACATCGCTACTAATATTATAAATGCGAAAGTAGCTCTGTTTGTCTGTCTCTTCTTCATGCCTAAACCACTGAACCGATTTGGATGGTGTTTTCGTTACTCCGATATTCAATACAATATGTATTGCAATTGCTCTTTGGTCGCGAGCGAAGCCGCGGGCTAAAACTAGTGATTGTACAATTTCAAGAGAAATATTAATAAAAATCCTTAACCTTAATTATGTTTGTATTAGTATGACATCTTAGAAGATCGTTGGAGCCCACGTGACGATACTGTCATTTTATTTTCCGTTAGAGAAAAATGCACATGTTCTGGTTTTCTAAGTCACGTTGTCTCGACACTGAGCGTGGGCTGTGGAATACTTGGTCTAAGATCCGAAGTAGGGTCTACCTTCACCCATCCGTTTAATGGATGAAACCTGTTTTATATCAAATTTAGTATGTCAAAAAATATATCGTTAGTGGGTTGGCTCAAAAATTCCTCTCCAGATTATTTTTAATTTCAAGTTCAAAAATGTTTAGTATGATAATGTACGAAAAAAGCTATATTTTTTTAAAAATGAGTCTTTTCCTCCAGTTTGTCATAAATCAATCCTTTGTAGAGTTTGATCCTTATAAGCGACACTATCCGATAGGATAATAATACAGCATGTGTTTTTTCTGCAAAAGTGACCATTTTTTTCAAAAAATCCCATGCTATTTTTTACGCTATGCGACAGTGTCGCTTATAAGGATCAAGCTTTGTAATGGAATGATATATGACAAACTTAAGGAATAGGCTCATTTTTGAGCAAATTCACTTTTTTCCATACATTCTCATACTAAACATTTCTGAACTTTAAATTAAAAATAGCCTGGCCAGGATTTTTTTAGCCAACCCACTCACGATATATTTTTTAACATACGAAATTTGATATAAAACAGATTTCATCCATTAAACGGATGGGTGAAGGTCAGCTCTACTTCGTATGTCGTACTAATATACTCAATTTTTTGTCGTAACACAATATTAATAAGCAAAGAGAGTATAACTACACTACGCATCTACGTACGTGACCGCAAAAATATTTTTTCTTATTTAATGAAATATAGTGGAAGGAAAATAAATAAGTAAAGGAAACAGTGCGTGGTTCAAATATAAAGCATTGTATTAAAGGATGTAGAACGGAAATATTATTTGTCCAACAATAGTGTACTATATATAGTGGTGTGGAAAAGTTTCTGGCCATTATATTTTTCATGCACATCACACAAAAATATGGCGTTGAAAGAATATAAACTATTGATTATAGTGTTTATTCGCTTATAATTGAAAAACAGTCAATTGTTTACATTAGAATTGTGTTTGGATAATTAATTGGCCAAGAATTTTCAATTAACCACTGTCAAAAAATATGGGGCCGCATACAATTGAAAGGAGAAATAAATCTTTTATTAATTTTTTTTTATTATTAATATTTCTGACCACCCGCGTGGCGGAGCGGTAACCATGCCGGTCTGATGAGCATAAGGTTCTGAGTGCGATCCCCGGCCAGACAAATATCTGAATGACTTGTCCAAGGTCGATTACAGACGTCCATGGGCGCCAGTAGCCACTTACCATTAGGTGGACGGCATGCTCGTTTGTTACTTCCATGTTAAATAAAAAAAATAAAGAAATAAAAAAATGGTGGCCCGAAACTTTTGCACGCCACTGTATGTAGTATGTACGTAAGGTTGTGCACCTTCGTACGTATGTGTGTGGTATTTCCCAGCCGATCTCACCTCGTCGGATGACTTGCGCGGAATTCGAAAGCCCATCGTGAGATTTATCGCTTATTCTGTATTAAAATATACATTTGCTTACCTAATGGGCTTTTTTGTCGCGTGCCACAAACGATGATGGGATGCCGTCCCCTTGATGGAATTTTTATGATTTATCATTCCTTCAGACTACAAGGGAAGTAGGTTAGATCATGGGAGATAGAGACAGTGGAAATGGTATGGGTAGATTAGCACGGGAAGCGCACTAGCCAATAAAATGAAATGAAATATATTTATTTTGTATAGGCCCACGGGGGCACTTACAAATTGTCAGTTACAATATTTTTTCTTATACTACTACCGGATCGAAACACGACCTCTACTGAGAAGATCCAGTAAGGAACTCAGTGGGTTTGTCTTTTTTTCCATATAATATTCAATTATTATTTCTTTTGTTTCAATTTCTTTTTTTTTTAATGCCATTCATTCTTACAAACAAATATGCTATCCAGTATCTTATGCTATTATGCTTTATTTTAATTATTGAGTACCCATTGAAAATTCTGCAATACTATTCACCTAAAATTCCACAAAAATTGTTTTATTTTTCTTTTCTAAAAATAGCAATGTTGCTTCAGAAGAAACAATTACACTCAATGTGTAAAATGAAAATAGAATAAATAGAATTTACTATTTCAGAATTGCAGTTATATTTACCATTTCTCTCTTAAGTAACTCTCTTTCTGTTTGACTCCAAGCAGTATGTATTTCATTGTTGTATTTATTAGTGGCGTTGTTCCCAGACAGTTTTCTTGAAGGTCCATCCTTCGTCCTGAATAATAAAAACAAGCTCATTCAAATAACTTACTACATTGAAATGGGATTGAAATACACTTAAAAACTAGTTCATGCAATTATTTAAATAAAAAACTTATGAAACAATATTAAATCATAAGGATTCAATTACATCTACAGACTTAGAACATATCAGATGCATGTCGGACATAAAAATATACTCCTATCAATTCAAGTCTCTTTCCATTATGACCCATGTCCATATTGCAATCCTAGGCCGAAAATAGACCTTATGGTATGTTCAATTACGGTCCAAAATGCAATACAAAGCTTAGAGTGACTTAAGTCCTAAAAGCCTGCACAGATTCAGACAATCTACAATGCATTGCATTACAGAAATACACCTTTTGCATTTTTGTACATTTTTTATGATCTATCGCTCACTATAGGCGGGTTGCACAGTAACATCACACAGTGTCAACGGATAATGAAATGAAATATATTTATTTGTATAGGCCCACAGAGGCACTTACAAATTGTCAGTTACAATATTTTTCTTATACTACTACCGGATCGGAAATCGGATTGCGATGCATTGTGGACTGCAGCGGCTGTAATGTGCACCTGGACTTACATCGCTGTCCTTAAATGGTCATGTGATCTGCACAAAATTATACAATGCATATTAACACATTTATGTCTACTGCAATACGACCATACAGACATGGACCAGGTCTAAAACATGTTGAGCGCCACATCAGCCAGTGGTGGCCGACACTAGACTTTCCGTTAAGACCGCTACACCCATCACCGGCTGACGGTGTGAAACATGAGAACTATAAAATTTTATACTATTTCATATAATTATAGAGAATTTATTTAAAATTTACTTAATTTGGTATCATTACAGTATTAGTGGGATTCATTAATACGTGGTAAACATAAAAATGGTTCTCCTTCACAAGTATCACAATATGTTATAACACGCTTTGTCTGCACAGAGCCAAGAACTGCAATGAACTAATTAGGAACATAACGTGTTGAATGCCTATTGGTATCACTTTTCAAACATAAACGATCTTCTACTGTGATCGGAAACACTGGCCCTACAGTACCAGCGTGTAGAAGCAGCGCACATGGCCTGAACAGGATTGTCTTAGAAATACGCGTGGTGGTCAACATGTTAAAAGCATGTATAGAAAATTATTTATTTTTGTCTGGCACGTTCAACGTCTGTAGATATAAAAGTGGTATAATACAGAGTTCCCTTAAAATAATGTGCCAAAACGAAACTAAACAAAGCTGACAGACGAGAAACGGGTTCAGGCGAGCAATGGGAACAGGGTCCATGCAATATCATGATTAAATTTCTCAGCCACACATAGTATGACGTATCTAGTACTACAGAAGGATCTGTAGCCATGTCTACAGCACAACAACAAAAGCTTACCTATTATCTTTACTCTGTATATCATACCAGTTGTTTGCAGTGGAGTCTAGCAACCACTGTGGATGCACTGTGTCTTCACGGTCTGAACATGATGGGCTGAAATGGTTAACCAACCTTGAATTAAAACATTCGTGGGTCATGACATCATTAAATTTGTAATTTTAATGTTCACTTTTACTTTTAATTTAGCGACATCAGATTATACTCGTTTACTTAATTTAGAGATCTCTTAGATATTATCCATTCGTTTTAAACTGCTGCTTCGCTCACAACCAAAGTTCTATGATAATAGAATCATATTGTGTGATATAGTATTGTATCGTATCATATCGAATACTTGAATAATGAAAACTCTATCCAAATTGGATGAGTAATTGTTAAGAAAATGGCGAACATACATGTATAAGCACCCTAAAGTTATTTTACTCTCCTTCGCCAAACGGATTTCCGCCTAGTAGTTCCCTTTTCTGCATAGTTCCCGTTCCCGTGGGATTTCCAGGATAAAAACTGCCCTATGTCCTTTCTTGGGTCTCAAACTATCTTTGTAAAAAATTTCATTGTAATTTAGTGGTTTAGGCGTGAAGAAGATTCAGACAGAGTTACTTTCGCATTTATAATATTAGCAGGGATTATTCATCCAACAAACTATTGGAAAGTATTGCAGATAGAATAATACCTACTATAAGATGATATTCACCACTTTCAAATCTTGTTTACAATCACAATCTATTAAAAGGCCAGAGTTTCTAAAAGTAGTTTAATATGGTGATAATGAGTACTTCCTTTTGAGAATTTGATTGTAGAGATATCACAATTGACAATTACGGAATCAAAAACAATTTATTGACAAAATCTTCGTCTTCAATATTGGGAATTATTGAATTTCACCTGGAGCCGTTAATAACTTTTATTTAGCCCCATCAAATTCTAATTGGGTTGATAACGCACTAATTTAGGACAACTTAACTCATTAACACAAAGTTGATAAGGGGACAATAACTCAATATATACGTACTTAATTGTAATACGTACATAACTTACAATTAATGTACATTTTATGTAAGTGAAATTAATACAATTTATCTACGTTCCTATCATTCTATTTCACATGATGACAATGTTTTCAAAATGAAAATTGGTGTCAACAAAAGCGTCAAGAATTTATTTATACTTATGTAGCGATGGAAGCCTATGATAAAAGACAGGGAAACGTTCCAAGAGGATAGAGCTGTGAAATATTGCAGATGATTGTAGTTTATTTTAAAATACTTACATTCCCTGATTATTTTGAGCAAAGCAAGAATTAAATGAAAAATCGCCAAGAATGTCAATCTCATCTTCTTCAGCCATTTTATTTTCTGTTTATTTTTTCTTTTTTTTTCAATGGCAATAATTTATTTCGTTATAATTGCCAGTTTTATAAAGTATATTTCCTGATATGATAATTATAAAAAATAGCAAGTATTGACTACAACGCTTTTAAAAATGCATTTATGATTTAAGTATTACATATATATACGCTACTTACATACATTTGTATTTATTACAATATTTATGGTAAAGTTATAAAAAATCTTACATTCCACTTGATTAAAATATCGACTCAATAACATTGACATTGTCGTTCCACTTAATCCACTAGCTAGGTATTCAATAAACTGAGATTTTTAACGCTTGTAGCGGCATACGCCCGCTCAACTATTCAAAGTGTTCCCAAAATGGCTATACGTACATCCCATAGTAACTGTATGGCTATTTATTATGATTTGTCATTTTACATCTAGCTACGAAATTTAACTATTTATAGCAAGAAAGATGAATATTCAATTGTAAAAGCTGTCTAATCAAATATTGCGGTAAACGTTGTGATGATAAAATCATATTTACTTGTGAAATGTATACTTCTGTGGATTATTAGTGCTTGTTACTGCACAATGAGGGATACAGTAAGACACCATTCTGAAAAAATATTCGAAAATACTCGAATATATTTTGTATTTTTCCAAATCTCAAACCTCCATGAAGCCGCAGGTTTATAAAGGTTTATATTTAAGGATATTTAAACACGATTTTACTTTTCTATGCATCTCTTTCTCTCTAATGGTGGAGTCCATATGGTTCAGATATCTCTTTCCCACACGTTATAGATCTTCAGCGTAGCGAAATTTTTTTATGTCTATGCTGTAGAATCATTCATCTTTTACTCAAATCACGACATGGACAATATATTGAAGGTCAAAGTTGTGAAATTGTCACACAACAATAATTGACGGACAATTGACAATAACAATCACAAGTCGCCAATGAAATGAATCGTTCCTGATAAAATATTAATATTGCGCAACGCGCGCGGTACCGGTCGTGGGTGTATCTCGTTACCTTAACTCAATGTTATTTGTGTTTTTAATTTAAAATAAAATGAATAACTTGTGTAAGTCTTCGTCGTTAAGTGTTCTATCAGGATTGAGTAGAAACTTCTCCGTTTCAGCGGCATATAATGCCAATTATTCGTAAGTGATGATATTATAATATAAATAAGCTTACTACTTTTAAAAATGTCTTCAAAGAACGAACTATTAATAGATTTTATCCAGTTTTTTTTAAAAAATCACGAGATAAAACCTTCAAGATTTCGCGTTTCTTATATTTATCATCAAACTAAAGCCCCTCCCTATTTTGCATATACTGGTCCAATGAATATATCATTAACCCTGACGCACCACTTCAAATAACTGTGTAATAAACTTTTTATGATAATGACCCTGGTTGTTCCCTCAGATTGTCATAATATGAAATATTAATAATTGTTGTGTATACGTTTAAATACTTAATACTATGCGATCAAAATAAGCATAGGATCGAAAATGACCTTGACACAAAATTCTTTAAAAGTACGGTTCGCAAAAAAAATCTAAATACTTAAATTTAATTATATTAAAACCTCCATAACTCAAACTTCGATAACTTATATTAGTTATAGTTTTATTATGTATGCTCAATTACTTTGTTATTCCTTTTTATTTAAATGTTGTACAAGCTTAAGTTTATTCAAATTCACTCTTCTTTGTATTGTTTGTTTTACGAGGCCTTGGCGATAGCTGTTATCACGTAAACTATGTTTATTAACAAATAAATTAAATTAATTAAAAACTTCTATAACTTCAAAAAAAAATATGTATGCTTATATTATACTTATTTGTGAGAGAGAAAATAAATAAATAATTCATTTCATTTAATTTCAATTCATATGTTTATTAATATCATTATGTTTATATTTATATGATGAAATGAGTGGAGTAGAAGAGTTGGATTCTGTTTGAAATTAGAACCTTGTATTTTTTAAATAAATATTTTTATTGAATTGAAAATAATAATAATAACAGATAAATTCTAACGTAAACTATACTCAATTTATGAAATTAAATAAATTAAATTAAATGATATTATTAATATTTTTTTAATTTAATTACATTATTTTTTTTGCTGACCCTACCGAAACTCTTCGTAACGGCGACTATGACGTCACTAAATGGCCGAAATTCATTGCCATTCTTAGTTTGTTCGCACTATACATAATTTATTTAATCCTGAGGAAGATAGAACAAAAAAGTGGATTACCACTTCTCATTCTATAACAGGCATGAGCATTCGAACTATTCTAATAAATATCCCATGGCTTTTTGCTTATAAAATATAGCAGTACATTTTTTAGCTGCAATGGACTTTGTAGACACACATACTACCTGGTATTAATGGTCACTGGGACACCATATGTCACATATTTGTAACCAATTTCAAATGGAACAAGTCTTAGGCATAAGCCTTCCCAGCCCTGGATAAAGGGGAGGGTGGGGAGGGGGGCTAACTGGGGCACCTGCCTTGGGCGGCAGGTTCACAAGGTACCAAAAGCATGATAAGCATGATGTTTAAAAAAAAATGTTTTTGGAAACAAAAGTTTCTAATGAAAAAAAACTAAAACATAATGTATCCTAGCACTGTATATGAGTAATCCACAGAGAGGGGTGACAATATGAACTTTTGCCCCTTGCAAAAAAATCGTAGATCAGGGGCTGTCCGTTCCTGCCCTAGGGAGCTTACTTAGTCCTTTAAAAACTCTAAAAAAATTCAAAAAATGGCATATCAATGGTATTTCTGAACATTTGAATAGTTATTGTATTTTATTAAGTGACTTTAATTTCAGCTGCAAGTTATTGGTAGTGGGAGGAGGCACTGGGGGTTGTACAATAGCAGCAAAGTTTGCGAGGAGACTAAAAAAGGACTCTGTCATCGTGATTGAACCAAGCTCAGTAAGTATAGCCAAAATATAGATAGACGGAGCAAGCAACTATGAGAAATGTATACAGGGTTAATATTTTTTAATTGGAGTTGAAAGGTTCAATCCAATAATACAGTGTAATATTATTATTTCTGTAGGACTATCAAAAAAAGATAATCATAATAAAATAATAATAAAAACATAAGATAATAATAGTAAAAGATCCAGTAGTATCTCTTCTCTTTATTTTCTTTGACAATCTGCTCTATGAGATCTTATTCTCTAAACAGTATCCTTCTTTTTTAGTTTCTCGCTAGACTGCTGGTCACCAGCACTCAAACTGACTTATTAATAATATAAAATAATTAAAAGGTTACAAAATATGTCATATAAATTAATGAACCCTTACATTATGTTTTGTAGGGACCAGGTACCTATATAATGTATATATTTATATTTCTCTTAATTATTTGCAGACACTGGTAAATAATTGGCGCAAGTAACCATGTTTTTTTACATTTACTATAATGTACATTACATTTGTGAAGATATGTATCTACTTCTCATCTAAAGGTGGTAGAACCCTTCGTGGTTCGACTCTGGAGGCACCACCGCCACACCTACTTCCGCCTAATAACAGTAATGTTAAGCACTGCTGTATTCTGATTTGAAGGGTGCGGTAAGGGAAACATACTTATCCAAGGCGTTCCAACGTAGTCCGGTAATCTCAAGTAAGACTGGTCTTATCTGGGGTTGATTACAAATGGTAGCAATGGCCACTTACCATCAGGTGGACTGCAAGCTAAGAATAAGAATAATAAATTAAAAAAAAGTGGGAACATTCCTAATTTCAATGACTGCTCTGTTCTTTTCCCGTCATCGTTATAAGCAAAATTTCATTGTGAATTTCCCAAATGGAAAATAAAATGTGCAAATTGTAATGGGAAGCGGAGCCCCAGCGGGGGCTACAAATTGGATGATTGTTTTGGTAAACTTTTTTACGTTATACAGTAGGTAAGTGTCTGCCGATTTTAGTGTGTGCAGAGCCGAATTAACCCTTTTTTGTTATCGAGGGGGAAACCTTCAAAAGGGACCCGGTGTCGTGGGAACGACACTGGGTGATGTGGGATTTTAACCGCACTAAAACACCCCCATTGATCTTCTTCAGCGCTGCGTAGAGAACTCCGTGATCTCCAAAGGAACGCATCCGGAATCCTCTGAGCACCCTGCCCCATCAGGCTCTGTCCAGGTGAGCACAAAGCTCGCCACACCGTCCGGTGTGCACGACGTTATGCGGCCACACATACCGCCGTCCTTCCCGTGGTCGCTGGTCGGGCGGTTTGAGCTCCCACTCTTGCCGCCAGCAACCCCGAAAGTCCCCTTTCAGTCGCCTCTTACGACAGGCAAGGAATACCGTGGCCCTATTGTAATCCCGGAACTACACCGACAAGAGCCGGATTAACCCTGTCAGAGGCCCTAGGCAATGCCATTCCCGGGGCTCCTTTTCTTGACAGACAGAAAGAGTGGAAATAGTATATGCACGCATCGAAAATTAATTATATTGTTATTGAGAAAGGATAAAATTAAACGTTTTTTTTTTTTTTTTCGTGCACGGGGCCTGTAGTGTCTTTTTTTTTGGTCGTTCGTATCATACATTTCGAGTATCTGATACGCTGAACTCACATTAATTGAACATAATTCAATGTTTTTAATACGTCGCCTATTTTTAAATAAGAATATACTAACTTTATGTTGTAATAAAATAAAAAGAACTTAATTTGCGACTTATCGCCCAAATGAAAAATTAGGAACGCACAGATGAAGAAAATCGCCCAATTTGCGATAAATCGCTCAATCTGGAAATTAAATTTAAATTAATTAAATAACAAATTATAATGAACTCATTAACATTTCGATTCATGTCTTTACTTTGGGATTTGTTGTTAACGTAATATTGTTATTAATAGAAATTTAAACCTCATCTGATAAACTAGTCAATAACCTCATTTATCAGATATTATATTTGTGTGTCAAACGAGGTAAATACAGATAACAAAATAATCAGTCTTAATTGTAGAATAGTACCAGAATTGTCATGAAACTAGTAATTATTACAAGAATAAATAAACTGACTGTTTAAAATATAGTCATGGTTATTCCCACTGTTGTGACCTACAACTCGTCAACAAAATGACGTCACACGTTTCTGAATCATGCTATCGATGTTCAATATCTCGTATATATACAAGCTCCGAACTGAGACTGTCGGTGCACCCCCTCGATCACCCGAGAGGGGGTCGCCTCCGATGAAGGCTTGGAGACCCCTCAGGTCAAAGCCATCCCCCAGGTGGTGTTTAGTGGGTAGG
>DWNM01000329.1:0-11666 GCA_018250375.1 Narcosius parisi helen
GGGAGAAGGGGAGGCCCCCCCCCCCACCCATAATTTCAACGCGAATACATAAGAGTAGCAGGTCATGTGTTCGTCTCTCCGTATTTTTTGTTTTTTTTTTCACGTGAAGTAATTTTTGTGTTTCGTTGATGTGAGGCTGAGTGACATATGTGGCAACCATCTTAGTCCTCAGGAGGGGCAACGCTTCTGTGATCGATTTCGAGATGGTTACAGATGTCCATAGCAGCAGATACTATTTATCATCACGTGGAATGCATTCGCGTCTGCTACTTCAATCTTCTAAAAAAAACGTACAAAGCAATGTCAATTAAATAATTGCATTTTCTTTAAAAAAAAAAAGGAGCTTTTTTGTTCACTTTGTCATTTACAATTATTTCTCAAGTGGCGCTTATTTGCGAACTGATCTCGTTTGATTCCCGTCTACGAAAATAGTTATAAAATCTAATTCTACAGTTTCAGTTTTTATTAAAATTAGCTTTTTAACACTTTAGAGAACATTTCGCCCGACAGTGTTCCGAAGGGAGTTATCACACGAACAACGTTAAGATAATACACGATCGACAGGCCGCACCGGCGATGGACGCCGACAGCGACCAGTGACGGGCGGTGCTGTCGACTACGGTCGTCGACGGTCACCGCCCACCGCCGGCGATCGTGTCTGTCATCGATCGCTAACGACAGGAGTCAACAGACGGCGGCAGTCGCCGACGGTCGCTGACGGATGTCCACGTTCGCCAGCGATTGTCGCCGCCTATCTGTAGGCGGCCGGCGACCTTCTGGGGCTGTCGCTCGTGTATTAGCACCCTTATACTTTCGGATGTCGCCATCCGCGCACAGTTGAATAATTCCCTCTGTAAATCATACGAACAGTTTGGGTAGTTTAAGCTTTTGGTTACCCTAAAAATCAATCAGATACCTAGTAATCGATACCTTTCTTGTTTTTTATTGTATTTTGTTACATACGTTGTTTTACAGATTAATAAGGAATATCTTGTTTTACGGCTGAAACGTAATATTTGTTTGTATAAAAAGCTACCTGGGATATTTACTTGAATTATTGTAGCGCTTAGTTCGAAGAACCTACAGGTAATAGTCATTAAATAACATCTCGTACATTCCTTGTCTAAGTATTTCTGTCGTTAATTAATTACACTAATGAATAGAAATACGATCCGTCGTCTTAATTAGTCATTATCCCTGTAGCTCTTATTTACTATAATGTAGCTGAACAGTTGTCATGGTATCATGAACTAAGTAGGTTGATTTGTTAGTAACTTGGATCTCATTAACAGAATTTTCACGTAGGATTTAAACGCAAAGTTATTTTACGTAGATTTTTAGATTCGTGAAGACAGTTCTACTTTTGTACTCATTTTTTTCATGCAAACATTTGCGCATCGTCTTCGTCAACCCATTATTGTCCTACTACTGGACATGGGTCTCCTCTCAGAGTGAGAGATTTTTCCCATACTCCACCGCTCTGGCGGGGAGGATTGGTAGACTTCACACACTTGAGTATTTTTTTTTTATTCTCAGACATGTAGGTTTCCTCACCATATTTTCCTTCGCCGTTTAAGCAAGTGTTAATAATTAATTTGTAGTATACGCACATGACTTCAAAAATCAGAGCTGTATGGCTGTAATTCGAACCTCGGACCCCCCTATTGTGAGGGAGAGTTTCTAACCACTAGGCTACCACTGCTACTTTGCGTATTTTGAAAATATGAACTACTACTTGAGTATATGTAGAGATTTTAAATACATATCCGAAATTGTTAAGTATACTTAACGAGCCACATTCGGGTTGGTTTAAACTCATTTTTGCATTTTTAATCGTATTTTATGAATTTATCCAATAATCGTACTAGGTTAGTGGCAATTTATAGCTGTTTATAGCAATTTATACCTACAACCTCACTAATAATGGAATAGCTACCTAGCTATTCCATTATTAGTGAGACATATGAGTGGAGTGTAAATTCCACAGACAGTGCAACAACTGTGCGGTACATAAATAGGCAATAATCTGTGACGACTTCCCGCAACTCATCAAGACCTGGCGCCACGTGTTTCTGAATCACGCTATCAAAGTTTTCTCAACGTCTTGCATATAATATGTAAACTCCGAAGCGCGACTATCAGAGCACGGCCGCTCCCCGGGCATGATCACCTGGATCGGCGGAGATCTGCCTTGCCCAGAAATCTTTAAAAAATAGAGTTAATTGGCAGATTGTGTCCCAGTATCAAGAAAATGTAATTAAAGGGAACATTTTGTAATTTTTAAAGGACTTACACTTAAATCTAGGCCACAACACAGATTAGACATTACCCAGACTTTAGCACAGACCACAAGGCCGAACAGGCAAATAAACGGATTGAATGTATCTATCAATGACAAGTATTTGCTTTTGACGAAGCGACGTATTTAAATAGACATTATAACGCATTCCCAAAGAATTTAAAATCACGTGAAAAAAATCGTACATTAAAAAAATTCAATTGTCACATTTTCGAAGACGTTCACGAATCAATTTAAATGTAATTCATAATTATTAAATATTTTCAAAAGAGTTGTGCGTAGGATGCCTTTATTCCTGTCAATCAAAACAACATTGATCACCTAAGGGCTAAGTAGGTACCTACCATATAAGTGTTTGTTTTACCAGGTCCTTCAGAAATATGTGTTGCATTAGCAAGTGCAATCCAACTACGTGGGATCTTACAATCTTGCCACCACCCGAATATGTTAAATTAGATACAGCAAAATTGTATCAATGTAACCCTTGGAAATAAAGCAGGTTATGTTGTTGCAATACCACTCATACGACGTCAAGGTAAAGAAGTCTGGTCTTTATATTTATCTACGAAGTGCTGATGTGTTCCGCTCTGAAGAATGTGATTAGAGAAACGTACTTATTCGGCGCTTCGACTTTGTCCTTAAGGGTAGCAACGCATCTGCGGCCAAACTCAGGTAGGCTTCTAATCTTATCTGGTGTTGATTACAGATGTCTTTGGGCGGCAGTTGCCACTTACCATTAGGTCAACTGCGTGCTCGATTACTACTTCTATATTATAAAAAAGTTTGAAATAACATCTGACAAAACAATCTGATAAAACAACTGTCAAATTCATTTATTTGGGCAGGTTTTATATTTATAGGCTGGGTAGGGTTAAAAGTTAAATGACTAATGTGGTTAATTTCTCGGGAAACCGGACCAATAGACGCTCCGGAGTGGGAAATGCCGGAAACTTCGGACACACCTAAAGAATTCGTATGCACAAGTAGACCTCCAGATGCTTCATAATACACAAAAGGTTACTCCAACAACCTGTTACGTATTAGTGTGTACGCAGTCCTGTGTGACGTCGTTGCAAAAAGATTTTTCGTTTTACTTTGGTGACTCAGTGGGATACAATGTGTATTTAGTACATATCCGCTGTGTCTGAAGTATTTAACTGATTTGAACATCAAACATACCAAGACTTGTTGTCTACGAATTAGCAATGAGAAAATAACTAACAGCTTGCCAACTTTGAGTATATTTCTTCCAACTTTATGTCACTCCATTTTAGACATGATAACATCAATATTTTTTATAATAGATAACAAGAGTAAATGCAGTGTGTAATTGTTGATGAAGTATTACATTGCAAGTAGTCGAGTACAAACATAGCACACAAGTAAATAGGTATCTTCAATGTTGATATCACTAATGTTTCATATGCGAAGTTGTAGCAAAAGCAGATATATTCTCAAAACAGCATGACGACTATAAGGTTACGAGATAGAGTTTAATGTTAATAATCAAAAGCGTGTCTTCTGTGTCGATAAATAAAATAATTTTATATTCCCAAACAGATTTAATATATTTCTTTTTTATTAATTTAGAAAAGCCCTTCTACAACTACTCTAAATACAAAACAAAAAAGGAAAAAGGGATACAAAGCGGTACTTACCACATGGTTTACTTTTAATTAACGGCAAATTATGAAAATACAAATTTCTACGACCCCTGAATACGACACATATAAAGGGTAGACAAAAATAATTTCAAACGTTGACAAAGATAAAAGGGTGTACCGTACCTATAATATATTATAAAATTATACTAAGTGTTACTTACTGTTTACAGATATAATATAAGAAAACCATCGTTAATCGAATATAAATTACCTATGGACCTACATTAGTCTATTTCTTATTTTACAAATAGGATGTTATTTTACAAACAGTAGGAGCTTTAATCGATAATCAATAAGAAAATTTAAAAAAACTTGTAGAAAGCCATATACTCGTTTTAGTACCGTGACCATTGGTTATAAAAAGATGTTACAAATAGATGTGGTCGACCAGGCTTCCATAAATTTATATTCCACTGTTGGGGACAAGACTTTTCTGGTGTGTTGAATGTTAATAATCGCTCTTCACACTAATTCAGAAAATATCGTAGCTCACATCGAAAGCATTCCAATTTTGCTCACCGCAGCCATAATAGTATAAAGTCTCCGATACCCGGCGGCGGAGCTGTGTCATAAACTGAACGTGCGCAATTCGTTTAGGCTAACTAGAATAATTTTGTTGCAGATTCGATTAATTTTGCCGACCCGTAAGCTTATCCTATACGTATAATCAATTTATCGCCGAGTTTAAACGGAAAAGTCCTACATTAAACTAATGTTTTGGAATTGCAGAGCAAATTAGAAGATTGTGATGAAGAGAAAATTACAACATTTCTTTTGCCATTTTAAAGCTGGCGGACACTTTAATTGGTTTTGCCATATGTTAATTGTAATTATTTCAGCTGATTACTTTACTATTTTAAAATTCCAATAATGCAGGCATATTCATATAGCATAGGCTTGGCGTAAGCCAAGTTCAGGATGATTGTGACGTACTCTTTAAAAGGCGAAATAATTGAGGGTTAAAATACAGACAGCGCTTAAGACTTGTATAGTATTGTGACAGTCATGAACCTGAAAGAAAATTCATTCAGCAAACTGACTTTCCTTTTGAGATTTTGCCCATGAAAGTTAAAAAAAATCGATGTAAAAAATATAAAAAAAACTGTTGCATCGTTATTATTCCATTGCACAACGATTTCGCAATCGACATCCAGTGATTTATAAAATGGCCAGTGATCTATAAAAGTAGAGAAACACCTCAGAATAGACCATCACCACGTCAATGTCTGCGACAACCACGGGGTTATTAGTTTTGAAAAACACTTTCAATCATTATCTAGTATACATAAATGTGTAACTCCTATTGTTTCATAGCAAATTAGACAACAACATTAACATTTCGCTACAATGTTATCTGAATACGAATGTTAGAGCATCTTTAAGTCCGTCTATTAATATTTAAACAAATATGTATACTCTATTGTATACGGCGAACATAATTAATCAAAAACAAAACATAACATTCATGAATACGCACGAAGTCCTCGTACAAAGACACACGAAACAAAACAAGCACATAGAATACGGAATACAGAACAAACAAACCCAAAACTACACCCTTGCTCTTAGTTTTTACTTTAGTAGAAATAGTAAGAGACCTTCGACTGAGTTCAACTTCCATGCAATGGAAAAGTTCAGTGAACAATTTTTCCACTTTCGAAGATTTCGTCGAGTTCAACACTGTGTCTAGGAAGGTCAATAAGAAGCATACGAGGAAACTAAAAACGTAATTGTGCGACAACTGCTCCTGGAATCATCGTTACTTTACGAAAATATTTAAAATGAAATCATTCGTTTCGTACAGTATAAATATTTGAACGTAAAATTATAAAAGAAGAAAGGTATCCTATATATTAATACAAGGTATGAACTGTGTGTGTGCCAAATTTCATCCAAATCTGACTAGCAGTTTTTACGTGAAAGAGGAACAAACATACATCCATCCATCCATCCACACAGTTTCGCCTTTATAATATTAGTAGGAAGTAGGATAGAATAACCGGTACCTGCACTAATTTCATAGGATAATCATTATTGATTTTTAGCCAACAAATATTACATTCCGTTGTTTAAAAGGTAACGCAGGAATAAAACCATTATCATTGTTAAGACCCATTGAAGAAAAAAGAAAGTGTAATTGTACCGTTAATGTTTCTACTGTTATAAATTGAAATATCAATTGGAACCAAATTAACTCTCAAGACATTTTTATGGTCAAATATAGCGCAGTCTAGAAACGGAAACAATTACTTCATGAAACAATAATACAATTTGCACCTGAAATTATTCAATAATAGATAAATTAACCAGAACAATTTAGCAACCCTAAAAAACCTTTTAAAAAATTCTGCTATTCGTCTGTCGAATATTAAAAACCCGCATAAATAATATTTCTTGTGTAGAATCACGTAATTCACGACTGATAATAGTACTTTATAGCGTGAACATTCCTAAGAAAGAAATTTAGTTTTACATATTACAATATCAAAAATAAAATTTTCAGGTGTAAAGGGATCTGAACTATTTTAAACTTCAGCGAGTGCAACAATGGGTAATAGTACTAGTAGTTATGCATTAACATAATATTTGACAACCACGTTTCTGAAATTTTCGGGAATATCTAATTTGTCCAAAACTTCGGCACATCTCGGTTTTTACTAAACATTAGAATCCCAGAAAAACATACAGTTTACGTACAAACAAAAAGAAGGTACTTGTAGTGTAATCGTACGTACCAAAAAATTTACTAAGCAGAAAAACGAGCCTATCACTGCCACCTGTGTAACTTTGTAAGAAACTTCTCCATTTAGTTCCAAACCATCCTAATAGATGGCGCAAACATGAAAGGTTAGAACGAGGTTCCGATGAAACATGCTAGATGGCGCTCCACAACACCTGGTTTTCGTACATTATATTCGAACACCTCTCAACTTCAACCCTGTAAAGATCCATCTAGCGGAAAGCGACTGAACTAAGACGAGCTTGTATGTCTTGGAAAGTCTAGAGAGTGATGTAACGATCATACGGTAACTAAAAGACTGGTATCATAACATTAAAAACATTACTGCTTCAGTGCGATTTATTTCTAGCTAGACTTTAATAAAATTTCATTTGCTATGGTCAGATAAACTTGCATGCAATAAACTCGCATTTTTATTTGCTTTTCTTATTGTTATCCGAGTAAAGAATTTAAAGTATCCCACTGGCTCGCGGCTGACCGATATTGTGCCAGCTGACCGGCCTTTATCGATGGCACTCTTTTCGTTCCAACCCCACATTTTTCCTGAATCGACGTTGGCCTTTATTATAAAGCGACGGTGCAAAGCTCTATCACAAAGAAAAACTCAGAGACTATTTTCTTAATTAATAAAAATGATTATACTCCATTGTGAACTCTTTCAATGGAATAAAATGGACTATAATTATTACAACTTACATAATATGAGAATACTTACACAAAAAAAGAATAGGGAAGCATAGAGAGCTAACGCTCTTCATTTATACAATGCCAGCATGTTCAATTTATCAAACATGACGAATTTTAAACCCAAACAACACAAATAAAAAATAAAGAACTACCTTAACAAAGTATTGTAACAGCTATTTCAAAATAAAATTCACTGCTAGTTATTAAGCACACCTAAATAACTCCGACTATCCCTTGTTTTCATAGCATGATAGTGTCATATCATTACAAAAGCTAACATTATCGTGAGTGAAATGGATTACTGCTTTTGTCCTGATAATGCGAACGTGACTAACCTGACCAAATTAGTTTCCGTTGACATAAAAGAGAATAGAGAATTTGATGAAAAGTTTTATATGCCTACTACAAAGAAGATAATTACCTTGTTACTGAAGACAACCCTCACGAAGAAAGAATTCTGAATAATAATAAGTTTAAATGCCTACTAGAAAAAAGATAATTACCTTATTACTGAAGACAACCCTCACTAAGAAAGAATTCTGAATATTAATGCTAGTTAAGCAAGACCTGGTAGCCCCATTCTTTATCTTTCAGCTCTCATTAACTTTAGGAAGATCCAAATTAAAAGATAATTGAAGTACCTTTCATATATCGTCCTCTCCAGTATCAAAGTCAATCGCCCTTCGCATTCAGAAATTCTTTTGTAAAAGCGCAAAGGGTAACAGAAAATAGATCTATCTTTGCGGGAGACATGGTCGTCGATAAGTTACAAATCCCTACATAAATTTTGATATAACATCAGTATATCAAAATTTATGTAGTACATATATAAAACAGTAAGGTGACTGATTGACTGAATGTGCTAGAGATCAACGCACAACCGAAACCGCTGAAACTAGGATCCTGGAATTTTGCAAATATGTTATATAGCGCATGTAAGGAAAGGAAAACTAAGGAAAGAATTTTGGAAATTCCATCCTTAAGAGTGTAAAATAAGTGTTGAAAGTTTATTGGGAACTCCGCCTATTTTGACGCAAACAGTACGATTTTTTTATACTTGGGTTTCTGGATAGAAGCAATGAAATACCTACTTCGCCGCTTTTGGAAAATCATCCCCGAGAATAGGTGAAATAAGGGATGAAGGTTTGTTTAAAAATCTGATGATTTTGAAGCAAGCTCTATGAAAATTGGTATCTTTCGGGGCAGCAATAATAAAACACCTATTTAACTCTTTTTGGAAAATCAACCCCTAAGAGGGTGAAAAGGTGGCACTGAAAGTTTCTACGACGTTCTGTTATAATTAAAGCGTACGAAGTCACAGTGCAGAATAAAAGCTAGTTACCCATAGATCTATATCTATTGAAAGGGTTCCGTGAAGCTAATTTATTTATATTTTGCTGGCACGACTAATGTACAGTTGTTACATAATGTGCAGAGGGATAAAATCAATCATGAAAGAGGTGGGTCACGTTACCTTAGCACGCGCCTAATTGGGCCATTAAGATGTAGGGCATTCAGAAAGTTCTTTTGTTCACCCCCAAATGATAGTCTATATACAGGCCCTATAGATTTTTACTTCTGAAACATTTCGTGAATTACAATTTATAAACCAAAATTAATTTGAAATTTTAATCGAAAATTACAAAGCTAGTTGATAACTTATTTCCTCTTATTCAGCGTTCAAAATTGAAAAGTCCCATGGGTAAGACAAATGAGAAAAAAAAAATCAAAATGGAAATGCCCATTATGACATCTCATTACTTTAGAATACTATCTAGTAGGATAGGGTTGATTTTAATTTCCTATTTCAATTTGGTTCTGTCAATATGCCCTCGTTCGGTTCAGTCAGTCGCAATTTGGTTTCATACTGAAAGGCAATTAATGAAATGAAACATACTTGTAAATCCTAATTGATTTTTTCTGATGTAGGCAATTCATTCGGTCCATTTGCCAATGATGTAATCAGCGAACGCAATTCTAAGACAATTAGTGTGATTTCCGTGAGGCTGTTATATTTTTATATCCTAGCCAAAGTATATAAAGTATTCTCAAGGGAAATTATAAATGTTTAGTGAAGTACGAATGCAGTTAGCTTAGATATTAATGCTCTAGGTTTCATCCGTTTCAAATGGACTGTGGTGTTAAACAAATGAAACTTTGCTACGCTAGAGTTTTCATATCATGACATTCTCTCATTTAATTACTTAATATAAAGTAACACTGAACATATTAAAGTTACTTCGTGTTTGTATCAAAGGCAAATTAATATTTCAAAACAAGATAGGCGACAAGACACTTTACTAACATACAAAGTGGATAACTTTGTTTACAATAACAGCGTTAGAAAGTTTTACTAGTTTCTGTTACGGTGATCCATCTTGGAAAGTAACGTATAATTGAAAATAACTTTTAAATAGATTTTAGCTATTTAATGAGATTTTACAAGCTTTTATTTAACTTGCAATGTTTGTATGTACGAACGTTTGAATCAAATGTTGCAAGTCAAATTTGAGCCACTTCCCGTTATCTGATTGAGCTTTAATTTTGCATGCACATGTAAATCGGATGACAATGCAATATTATGAGCTGACCTGACGATGAAGCTCGAAGCATGCCATAGCAACTCCGTAATAAAACAATGTAAGCCCAACGAGTTTGGGCTCGTATGATTCATTTTGACAAGTACTCTAGTCTAAGATAACATCCCGGATGCGATGATGCAGCTGGCAGGTTACCATCGGGTACGCAGTAGTTAAAAAACTCTTGTTTTCATTTGAAAACTTTTTCATTATAAATTTATTTTAAATTCAGTAACAATAACAACCAACTTGCTTATAAATAAATCGAGAAGAGATTGTGTTGAAAATTACGAATTAAGCCACGCTCAAATTTTATACCTGAACTTAATTATTTCGTGGCAAAGCACCTATTCACGCCTTTGCTCTTTTTCCGAGCTCAGTTCGTAACAAGGGCTCCCTCGACTGAAGGACATAGAAGTATTTTTTCCCGCTATAGAAATTGCAGTCTGGCATGACAACCTCATTAACCTGCCCAACAGCGTAATATTTTGTTAACTTATTTACCTAATATAACCATCCGCCGTGCAAGAAATTACATTGTTTGTTTTAATTGGATTCCGTTCTTTTGCTTCAAAGCAATTGAATAATGATGGGTATGGGTATGGGTATCTAATAATGATTGAATGACTCACTGATTTTTAGACAATTACATGTCTTAGTTACGTTTACACTAAATTAATTCAGTGAAGCAGTGATAGCCTTGTGGTTGAAACTCGGACTCTCGATCGAGGGGTCCGAGGTTCGAATCCCAGGCACGCACCTCTGATTTTTCAAGTTATGTGCGTATTATATATTAATTATCACTTGCTTTAACAGTGAAGGAAAACATCGTGAGGAAACCTTCATACCTGAGATATCTTTACAAAAAAATCTCAAAAGTATGTGAAGTCTACCAATTCGCACTTGGCTAGCGCGGTGGACTATGGCCTAATCGTTTTCATTCTGAGAGGAGACCCGTGCCCAGCAGTGGGACAGTAATGGGTTGACGATGATTAACACATATGATACTTTTGAATGTGGTATACTAAGCCTACGCAGGCACGCTGCGGGCAAAAGTTAGTTTATTATAAATTCTTATCAACCAATTACAGTTCTATTGATTTTTGCGGATTATGTCTCAAAATTTCAGAAATATTCAGACTATAGTCCGTCGAGAATAACAAAGGTGGAAAACCCCTTTATGGTTCGACTCCGAAGGCACCACCGTCACACCTATTTCTGCCTAACAACAGCAGTTTTAAGAAGGGAGGGTAAGTGAGACATACTTATCCGAAACGTTCCTGTTCTGAGACTGTAAATAAATATACGCTTCACATGGAACGTATTAATGTTTGTACGGTTTTTTAGTGAATTGTAGTGTATAAGCGTCGTAAATACGGACTTTTCCGCTAGCATCCCTTAAAATGTTTTATTGCCTTTCTGGAGCCATTAAGGAACAATTTATGATAAGCACACCCATAAAATACAAGGCCATCAATAGAATACGAAACCACTCACAGACATGGCGATAAAATTTATAACATAAATTTAAATCATTAGGCGCGAGTCTCGTGAATGTAATAACGATGATTGAAGGTAGAACCCTTTGTGGTTGGACTCCGGAGGCACCACCGCCACACCTATTTCTTCCTTGTGATAGCAGTGTTAAGCGCTGCTGTTTATGACTTGAAGGGTGTGGTAAGGGAGAGATACTTTTC
>DWNM01000330.1:0-11652 GCA_018250375.1 Narcosius parisi helen
AAACACCCAGACCCAGAACAGAAATCTAAATTCATCATTTAGATGTCTGACTGGCCAGGGATCGAACCCGGAACCCTATGCGCGTTAGACCGGTATAGTGACCGCTCAGCCACGCGGGTCGTCCCAAACATCACTTTATGACTATTCACTTGTGAAACTCGTGAAATGTTCAATTGGTGACGTCTCTACAGGCGTCCTTGTTCCCACGTGATCTCCATCAGCTAAATTGCGTGAGTCACGCGCCACCTGGCGGCGATCACCTTAACTACTTCTCAATTGAGACACATCTGTCCCGTGACCGGCCCGCGTATCTAAATTGATATCAAACGGTGGATCGCGGAGTTTACCGTTGTATTTTGTACCTATTTATATAGAAACGTGGTGGATTTATACAGCAGATGTGACAATATCAATGGAGTAAGTATGATAATAGGAAATATGAGTAGAGCATCTGTACTTGACATACTGGTAAACTATGTTACGGGAATCGTCAAATACTTGATCGCAGATACGAATAATTTATCTAAAGATGTTCCTTGTACCTGAATGTAACAAAATATGTGAAAACGTCTTATAGAATTTGCTTTATGCACGTTGTAGATTATGGTAATATAATAGGTACTTAATTTTATGTGAGCTTCAGGGGATGCATAAAGAAATTAATAAGTTAATCTGTCTTGTTAACCTAAAGGTGAAAATTCACTCTCATATTTCGTTTCACTTAAATAAGACTTTCAAAGTACGAACATGTCACATGGGTACAGGTTAACTGGCACAGTTCCCCGAAGCCCGCATGCACTTTCATTACGAGGGACAATTGGCTCCAATGAACACGCAGCCGCCGGTAATGGACGGGTCACTTCGAACATTCCACCATCAACCACTCATTTCTTCACGACATTTGCAGATCTCCACTAAACTGGGTTCAGTACAGTTTACTGCCACATTTTCGGTAGAAAAGTGTAAGAAATGATAGGTGTAATAGTCAATTAAAAATGTCACATTATTATCACTAATCTAAAGCGTCAACCATATTGATAAAACGTTAATTAGAAATAGTACTTTGCTCGTACCTTTATTTTTTATTCACGTAGGGGAAAACCTTCAAAAGGCACCCGGGGCCGTTACAGCGACACTGGGTTATATGAGATTTTTACCCACTAAAAAACCCCCCGGTGGCCGTCCTTGGCGCTATAGAAGACTCCGGGATCTCGGATGGAACACAACCGGAGTCCTCTGAACACGGTGCCCCGGTCGAACCTTGCCCGGGAGAGCTTTATGCTCAACCCATACCTTTCTAGTGCTTACGACTGTATGCGCCCACACATACCGTCGTTCTTCCCGGAGTCACTGGCGATTCGAATAGCCACTCTAGCGCCCGAAACCCCGGAAGTCCTCTTTTAGTCGCCTTTTACGGCTTTGCTTGTACCTACCTATATCAAAATACAATTTGAGGTTCAAAATGTAAAGGCCGCATATTACGTTTTAAAAGATACAACCCTAATACAGCGTAAGCTTAGTAATGGAGTTAATGTCTGTATATGTAATAACAAAACATCCAGTTACATCAACGAAACACCCAAATAGATGCAGCATTTGTACTGAATTAGTTAAATCGTAGATAAATTTCCTCATAAAGAATGGATACGCAGTACGTGATGAAATGAGCTGATTTTGAATGTTCACTGCAGTATATGGCCCACTACATATATTAAACTAGAATATTGTTATCAGAAACTAGGCGATGTTTTTTCGTTACCTATTTGTTTGTAGCCATAAACTAGGATTGTCACCTGCTTGGTCAGAACAAAAATAATATCAAGTCAGAACAAGACACTAACTAATATTGAAATATCTACTTATTTTCTCTATTTCCATCCAAAGAACTCAATTACATTATTTTCAAACTAGACAAAATTTATAAAACTCGCGACACGATACATATATACATATATATACATTGATTTTCATTTTAAAAATTGACTCTTATTCAATTCTTCCATAAGAAAACATTTAAATTATAAACATGTTTGTGGAACAATTTCAGTGGTCCATGATATTCACAGCAACCTTAACATGGGATATGAAAACATTTGTTTAACCTTATAAGAGCTATGCTTGCGTAAATATATTTACTTCTCAACCATAACATGCACATAAAATGTTAAGAGTCGTCTCACATTTCCGCAAAAACTTAATCATTATCGATGAGAGCTCACCTCGCAGAACAAAGGTGATGTTCGATTACCCGTGAGATAAAAGCCTAACCCGCATGCTATGACAATGTGTCGGTAACACTATCCCCGTGCATAAAGCACGCGCTCCCCAGGTGTAGTAACCGTGCCGCTGCTATAGTGGTAGGAATTGTTCCCGCAATTAATAAATTATTAGAATTTTGGAGTTTTGGTGCGAATTAGAAGAGTAGTAAATAAATACATTAAACTGTATCAAAATTATATAAAAATGTAAAAAAATGTCACGTCATGTCGTCAGACAAAAATACACTAGGTATGTATAATAAAATATTGAAACATGTTCAAAGAGATTATTTGACTATTAATGTTTTTCTAACATATGACATTATTTTATCTAAATTTTTCAATAGCAAGCTATTTTGTATTGCATATTAGGATTGCTTTTTTTATAATTATTATACTGTGAAAAAAATCGCAAAGACCGTTAAAATTCAGTACAAAACAATATGTTAAGCGATTCACCTCCAAAAGATAATCAACACAAAGCAATCAAAACCTTAATCCGGCGATGGCCTTCCATTTACCTACGATCTCAAACTCAAACATTGCAAATTTATTAATCGCGGGCCTCGCAGACCGGCAAACAGGCCCGGGTTAAGTAATTAACGTCATGTCGAACCGATGTTTTAATAACTTGCCATCCTCAAAATTGTTTGCACACGCCGTGTATAGGTAATTTTGGGTTACTCGGCAAACGTGGGCATTTGGTTTAAGGGATTTTTGGGATAAGTATGGGAAGTAGGTCGTTAGCGGTGTTTGAGGGTTAAACATTTAAATGTGTTTATTCCTTTTTTATTGCACTTAAGTGCTTTGCGTCTGTTATTTATACAGTGAGAATTTGATTTGATTTCATAATAAAATTATTATTAGAGGTAAGGGTAAGAAGGTTTATAGTTCACTTTTGTTAAAAAATTTTGCTACATTTTATGACTCCAAGACTATGGTCTTAGTCAGATTGTGAGTTTATCAAATTTTTCTCTGGTTTTTAGAATTTTTGACTAGACTTTGTCTAGACTAATTCAGACTAATATTTGTCAGCCTAACGTAGCGAAAAAATTGAAAATCTATGGGAATAGAAACTTGGCCTCCCTATTCGGGGGTCCGAGGTTCGCATCCCAGGCATGTCTTTTAAGTTTTCAGTTAGGTATGTAGGTATTCGGAAATAATTTTACTATCACTTGTATAAACGGTGAAGGAAAACATCGCGTGAAAACCTACACGCCTGAGAGTTCTTAAAAAAAAATTCTCAAAGATGTGTGCAGTCTAGCAATCCGCATTTGACTAGCACGGCAGACTATGGCCCCAGCCCTTCATAATCTGAGAGAATTGTCTCAACAGAGGGACAACAGTACGTTGACGACGAATATTATTGGTTTTACGTAACTGTTACTACAACCAATATGCTGTAGCAGTTGGACGATCAGTTTCTTTGTAAATATAAACTTAAGCATAATTTTGCCTTACTAAGATTGTGGAAGTGATTACAATTTTCCCAAAAGTCAGACTTTGAACAACAATAGACTCAAACAATATTGCTTACACGTAGGTAGGTAATAACGTTTCTCTATTTCAATGTATTTGATGAGAACATCAGCACGTAACAGCATAACTTACGTCTACATTTACGGCAATAAGAACTTTGTTACGTAGTAAATACGAGTTGAATCATTTGTGAATAGAATGGAGTTATAAAAGATTAGAGTAAGGGTTTCATGTAAGAGGGTTCATAACAATTTGAATCTATTGTTTGAAGTGCAAACATCGTCGTGATCTTGGCCCCTCAGGTGAAACTAATAACTCCACACAGGCGGCGTGTGATACCCGCCGGGAACTTTGAATCTGTTTTATAGATTAGTTTCTGCACGTTTAGTTCGTTGAATGTTTCTTTCTGTCACAGAAATAACTTATTTCGTCGTCAACCCATTATTGTCCCACTAGTGAGCATGGACCTCCTTTAGATAGAAGGATTTAGGTGTTAGTCCAACACGTTGACTGAGTGTTAATTGGTAGATTTCACTCACAATTCAGAACTTTTTTAATAAACATTCGAGTGTTTCGGTTTCCTCACGATGTATCTGACCGTTATAACAAGTAAAAAAATCAGAATTACGTGCCCACAACTTCAATCTCGGATCACCGATTGAAATGCCGAATTTTAACCATTAGGTTAACAATAGTTTATTTTTTTATTTTTAATTCCTAAGCATGTATATTCATTACCGTTTATTCGACTTCAGCACAGATATTAATCTAAATATTATGGTTTTGGATTTCAGTTGATCACCGCCACATCTGTTTCTGCCTGAAGTATGGCTGCTTTATGTTTCTGCTTTCTAATTTAAATGATATCGTTTGATGTGAAAAAGTAAACTACTAGTACTTACACATTCGACTCCTTCTTTACCATTTCTTTAAGCATCTCACCAATTATTAAATCAAATCCACTGTATAAATAGCACATGCAAAACCTTCTGAAATACGTGGTTCTATTATAGTAGTATGATAAAAAAAGTATCTGTGAATAACTTCAATTAAGATTCCTGTTCTATTTCGATTTGGCGATGTCTATGGACCATTTAACGTTGGACACGTGATTCCGTTTGAAATAAAATGAAATGAAATAAAATATATTTATTTATTTATTTACATATTTGTTTATTTATTTTACATGAGGCTTTACAAACACTACAGATTAGATCCAATTCGTTTGTCTAGTATTTCCAAATATTATCCTGCTGCTCTGCGGCATACAGCAGTAGTTGTATAAAATACATCTATTTGATGGCTTCTCTTGATGGTTGAAACTCAGTGGGTTTGTCTTTTTTTCGATGTGTAATATTTTTTTTTTTTTTTTTTTTTTCTTTTTTTAATGCCATTCATTCTTACAAACAAATAAGCTAGATTCAGTATCTTATACTATGATACGCTATACTTTAACATGTGGATTCATTAAAATTATAAAATTTATATTATTGATCAGTCCCAAGCTGTTTTGTCTTCCATATAATCAGAAATTACAAAATTTCTATCTTATGTGCTTTACGACTAAGTTTACTTGGTACCTCTATTAAATTACAAGCATCTTACGTATAGTGTACTGGATAATAAGTGGTCACTTCATCTATCGACAATCTCTATTATGACTAGTTCTACCTGAAGCCAATAATAGATGCGATGCTACCCATATCTTACAAAATTCTTATAGCCAACCAAAATAATGTTAAATTTAAGAGTAGGCGTTAAGAAAAATACCACATAATTCATATTTTTATCTTTCCCAGCAGCCGATTGCGTCAACATGCGTACCAAGAAACAAACAGTCCTTGTCATAACAAACATGGTGCACAAATAGGTGATACAAGTTTAGTGGCGGGCCATAAGAAACGAGTGCGTACCTATGATAACATGTGGCTATGGTGAGAAGACGAGCGAGAGGCGATTTAAGGCACGCTATCATAAAACATAATTAAATATTCTTTTATCCTGATTTTAGGCGATATTTACAGGGCTAAATGTATTTAAAGGCCACAATCAACAATATAGAATAATAGCAAATGATAAAGTGTCCCCTCTGCGTTTAATTTATAACTGTTTTACAAATTAAATGTGAATTTCAATCTAATTAGTCATTATCATTATAAAAACAGGAAGCTACCTACATTAACTAAAATAATGAAACTTGCATTTGTCTCTCAGAACAATAAATAATTTATATCTAAATTTAAGCTTTGACGACCCACGTGGTGGAGTGGCCACCATACCGGTCTAACGCGCAGAGGGTTCTGGGTTCGATTCCCGGCCAGACAGATATCTGGAATGATAAATTTATGCTCTGGGTCTGGATGTTATGTAATTGTCTATGTGTGTGTCCATGGCATCCGCGACACAGGAAATCCTAGTGTGGGGCTGTGAGTGTAGAAAGCGTCGTCTCTTTAAAAAAGAAAGCTAAATCGGAGAAATCTTATAATCCCATATCCCATCATACCGGCGTATTATTGTCAAACTCGTGTGAATTTTTTGAAAAGTTTTTTTTTAATAAGATGTCCTATATAAGCAGTTCTACGTACCCACATTGGATATAGATTTTGACAACTGCAAGTATTTGACACTTCAATCAATTATCATTTAAGTCAAAGTTTATGTTCAAAAAGCCATAATGCTCTTATTCCCGCTATCGCTTATCAGCATGCGCTCTATGTTAAGCGTGTTCACGTATAATACGCGCAATAACAGTAACATTATGCGCGCGTGAGGGAGCGATGAATAATTCCAGTTACGATGTTAGCTAATGTTACTGATGTATTTGTACAACCTATTGGTACCATTCAGCAGATTGCGGTATGGTTTCTCAGCGTTTTTAATCTTAGCCCCATTGTATCGTAGGTATACTCCATTATAAGTTACATAAATATTATAATCGTGGTTCTATGCTAAAACTCCCTTTGTAATGGGTGCCGTAGACACACTCAAGCGATTAATATTATTAGAATAAAAATCAAAATGCATCCCTTAGATGCCTGCTGAGTCGAACTCAAAAATGTTACGGATATTTAATTAGTATAATTCGTGTACTTTTAACGCACAAAATTTATAAAAACGTATGTAATTTTGCGACCTTCAAGGTTAAAGATAGCATAGGAGTCGTGCGTATCATAGTTTCACACGATCCGCCCATAAATAGGATTCCGCGGCGCCGCAATATTGAAGCAGCAATCGGGTGTTGAACACTATTGCTATGGTACTTGCGCTCCGCGTGAATATTGATTTTCCTTAAAAACTAACAACCTAAATCCAACTAGGTATACATATCTTTGAACTAAAACAGATCAACGACATTACTAGTAATTAATCTTATCACCTTTTGTATTTTTACCGATAGTTTCTCCAGAACACAGTAACAGTAACTTATGGTAGACAAAATATGAGCATGACGTAAAGCTGAAAGATTTAAAACGGCTTAAAGCCCAGAAATGGACTAATATTATATCAGTAGAAGAACTGTTCAGTTACTCTGAACAACCATAGAGTCAAAAAGCTAACGGTCAACATTTAAATCTGAAAACAGTAAAAAAAATGTTTTAAATATAAATTGTATCTATAACAATATTTTAAACGTATCGACTCATAAAATATGAATGTCCTTTCCTTTAAAGTCCAATCCCGCTACCTCCAAAGAATATCCCACGATCCGGCCATAAGTAAGACACTGCGGCGCGTTAATATTAAGCAGCAGTCAGGTGTTCGGCACAGTTGGTACGGTACATTGCAGCGCGCTGAATAATGCAGCGCCATTGTTTTCTACTTAAAATTGAACCCAAGGTTTTGTATCCCAGATGTAGTTTCATAGTTTATTGCTGAACATTGTGATTTTTAACTTATGTTTTACTACTTGATAGTGTTGAAACATAATTGCTTGGTATTTAATTCTAGACTTGTAGGTTGATACTAATACCTACCGATAACACCTACCTAAAAGTGAGTTCGAGACAATAAAAATATATTACCTATTCGTCGTGGCATTGATGAATTTTGATAATTGTCGTATCTACTTAATTTAATTAAGACCATTTCAGAGTAAAATTAAAAACTGCATTCAAATTGACTTAAATAAATGTCAAAGTACACATCACTAAGTCATAAATCTACTTATTAAAAATTAATTACCGTTTAGGTGACAAAGTAAATAGCAACTATTGACATTGACTATTGAATTATGCCTATATTCTTCCAGTCACGAATACCCTACGTGCATATGAGAAGTTGCGCCGTAATAATAAATACATTATTTAATACGGTATTGTCTGCGAGTGATGGAGCCGTCTCCACCGGGACCGCGGTGACTTGGGCGGTATTCTGAGCGATAGGCAGATATGTAGGACTATTTATTAAATTGAAGATAATATTTACGTACCTCTGTTATAATGGTAGCTTTGTTCTAAATTTAAATCTAGATTAGTAATCTACCAATCGACATACGATTGGTCAAAATGGTCCCAAATTGACTATATGAAAAAATATCATATCAGTCAAAAGAATCCCAGCAAACAGTACCTCATAATTAAAAATTGTCACGTAATTGGACTGATCACTACATTCCATAGTTGTATAAATTGCTACATTTTTTATCTTACATAACGTTTGACCACAACAACTACGCTATACGCCCAAACGCCATATGTATTTTATACGTAGAAGTTAAAATAACTACATTGGAAAAATAAGACGTTCATACCAGAATAGGTCAACAAATCTTATGAGGGCGAAACCCTTTCACTGCACATTCAATTAGCCGACACATAGCAGCCGCGATGGGAAAAATCACACCACGGAATAAATAGTGCAGCTTCCTATGAAAACCAATTGCCGTGTGTGGAGGGGCTCTATCAAAATAAGACTGTAGGGTTAAGGAATGATTGGAAGAAAATAAGCGTCGAATCACAGACATTTCTTAAGTCCAAAAACGTGAGGAATTTTCGACGTGAAGTTAATTTTTGAAACACAAGGATCGATGATATATGTATCTACTAGAAGACGATATTTACTTAAAAGATGTCGTTATGTCTTAAATGATGTCGTTATCAATTTCACTTAGCCAAACTCTGGCGCCATGAACCTCATTATTTAAGAGTATTACTTAATTTCACCAACCACCGGCTATAATAATGCGAGGCACGCAGCGCAACGTCTTATACCGAGTCTAAATAAAATTCGTTCTATGGAATCCGGTCAATGTCTAACCTCTTATAATTTGGGTGGCTGATCCACTTCGAACAATGCAGCCCATCTCCAAACGGCCCTGCGTAGGTGTTGCATCGCCTTTATTCTCCATTCGCGAGCACTCTGTTGCCAAGAACGACATAAGTCGCTGCCAACTCCATATTAAATCTTAAAACGAGTCTATGTCAAGGATCCAGCAATTAAACGCCATTTCGCTACACATTTGTCAAAGGAGAAAAGGTTAATGTTTGGGAGGTTTTACGCCAAATAGCCAAGAAACATTGCAGACCCTTGGGATGTATCCGAATACCTTGAAAGTTAATATCTGCGGCAGGCTCGTACGGTGGCCATAAAGTCAATTCAACCAGAAGCTGTTTATTCAACGCTTTACCGTATCATCACGCAAAAAAATAAAAAATTACAGTCACTTCATAGAAATTATTGTTAACGCAGTAATTACTACCTTCTTATTAAGGGAATAAATGTTTTCGGCAAGAAAGTAGCAAATGTTAGCAAAATCTATTAGTAAGTCAAGTAGTTCAATTTTCATTATATTGATTAGCTTTGGGGCTGGCAGATATAGGAATAAAATAATGTAACATATAGATAACATAAAATTGTTCTAGATCTGGGTACTTACATTTTGTACTTTTGGTGCTTACATTTTTGTACTTGGTCTTCAAATGCAGCAAAGCACCATTCGTGTGTCATTTGAGTAAGATTTATTGTTTTTACTAAAAACTTTTGCTTATTCTCGCTTATTTCGTGGCCCCAGAGTAAAGACGGGCCTTTATTCGCATAGTTGCGAACTCTTGGTCCAAGTGCTTAATTGCGCCAACCTTACGGCCGACCGCGTTGCGAGGTGTGACGTAATCCGCGTTCTTACACAAATACCTAATTCCATTTAATCCCATTTTAGGTATACTACTACACCACAAAGACTAAAAGTATACAATTGTGTAATAGAAATAAATTATACTGTATTGCTAAACATGTACCTAAGTACAAATAATTGCCTATTTTTATGCCTATATACTAAAAAATCCAGTAGTTAGTGTGTATATTGTGTGTGTTTAACTAATTCCTAGTGATATGGACGGTTTATCAAAAACGCAGCTCATTAAAGTAAGTCGATATATCTAATAGATAACCTCTTTTATTAGGGAAGTCAGTTAAAAATGTCGTGGCTTTCTAAAAAGTGAATCAAAATAGATTTGAGATATGTAAACTATATGACCTGCATAGACGGATAACTATATTTAAAACTATTATAATTCGTTGTAGTTAGCGCACTTCGCGTCTCACAAGCCCGCTGTGATTGAAGCGCTGAAGTCGCGATCGACCACAAAGCTCGAAGTTACTGCCTCATTAAACTAACTCCACCTACGCTCTCCGTGGTGTAGTGAGATGCAGGAACGTGATGTGATAGTCGTACTAGAAATCAACTCCTAACTACAAAACTTAGGTACATTCATTTCTATCGAATTTATATGTACAAGTCTTACGTATCCAAGTTTTGCACACTTAATTGAATTTATAGGTTGTCTAGCTAAATATTTATTGTAATGAAAATATATATATTTATCCAATGAACAGATACCTCTTTCCTTTGTGAAGTCGGTTAAAGTAAAATCTGTCTAATAGAACAGTAATTAATGACCATGAACGCTATTTTCAGTACTTTAATCGGTATACTTTTTTCATTTAAAATATTGGTAATATTGGTAATTTTGTAGTATTGGTGACAATGGCCATAAACACAGAAATCAGAACAGTTAATTATGCTTCTAATTTAGCAAATCAATTTTCGTCATAATAACTCAATCGCGACACGTTACCCAGTGGCTACTGTCTTCACAAACGTGATTTTTCCATTGTTAATCAGATTTATGCTTAACACACTTTATAATTATAACAAATATTCATATTTATAACAAATACCTATATAACCCATCACCCAGTTAAAATGTTTAGTCTCTTCCGTTATCTAAAGTCATCATGAAAGTTAGTAATACAGCTCGATAATGCGACACGGGGCGAGGAAAGCCGGCGTCACACAGTAGTGACTGACTGACTGCGTGACTCGCCGCTCTTCACAATAAACACGTCTCTCCCATCGTTAATCAACGATACACCTTCAGAGCCCGGTGGCACGGGGAAAACTCCGTTTAAGCGGGGGTATTATTTTGATGTAAGATTTGAAATTTTTTCACGCGATATCTTGTGAAGACATAATAAATCCAGGGATATAATTTAGTTATGATAACTGTTACGAGGTCGTAATTAAGACTATTATAGGCTTAACAGAGAGAGAGAAAGAGAGTTTACATAGCATATTGCAATTATTAAAGTAGCTTTACTCAATAAATATAAATATTATAATATGTTACCAAATGTCATAAATTAGAGACTTTGTAAGTCTCGTATTATTTTCATAGGCTTTATTTGGCTATCTCCTAGAGGACAATTTGTTGGGTACGCGTATGCTATTGCCTATGTATGTATATTATTTAAGAATTAACTGCACGTATTAATGACCAAACGTTTTAACCTCCGATTAGATTTAACCCTTGGTAACACTCGTCTGACCAAAACAATACCTTACCTTGACAAGGTATGGGGCTGGGGAGGTCGTAGGGGGTGAGGGGGATGATAATTAATTACTTCAAGAGTGGCAGGT
>DWNM01000331.1:0-11650 GCA_018250375.1 Narcosius parisi helen
GCGTTGTAAACACCACTTTTGTATTTAGAATGTTGAACATAGATTATTAATCATGAAATAGACTGCGCCGACATATAGGATACTTTTTAATATGGCAAACTAATGCCATGCGGCTAAAAGTTAGTTTGATATATAAATATATTAAGTAACTTAAAATTGGTTTATTGAACTAAACATTGATAAACAAGAAATATCATAGGATTTAGTGATGCATGTTATAAAGCAGAATAGGCAACATTGTTATTTCATGTTATGTTATTTCTGTAACAGTAATATTTTTAAAACTATTTCACTGTGTTTGCAGTCTGTATCAGTGAGCACCTACTTGGCAGAGCTGGAGAAGCTTGGCATCAACGTGAAGGCCAAGAATTTCTTGGTCTTCCAAGGTGCCGTGGAGAGCATTGCAATGAAGAACCCCAAGGAAAGGACTGCACTGTTTGAGGAAATTAGTGGGTATGTCATTTTAAATTACACAGTTTTATAAGTTTATATGAAAGTTGTGAAGAGATATTCTGAAATACTATGTTACTATGATTTAATTATTTGTAGCAAGAATGGTGCACACTTCCAATTGACTTGTCTTACATGTTGTTTTATAGCCATATGTAAATTCTATTTTGATTATTTGTGTGTTTATATTTATTTATGTGTTTAATAATTTCACATTTTATTCATTGTTGATTCTAGTTGGTTATCTAGTTTATTACAGGTTTATATGCCTTTAATTTTAGTTTCCCATTAGATAAAATATACTATCAGTTACTATACATACTTGAAACATCTAACGAGACTTAGTTTGTTATTAAAAAGTTAAATTAATGCTAATTAATTTAATTTCAAAACAATATATTGATGAACTTATCCTCAGATCTGGTGTCCTCAAGGAAGCTTATGAAGCATGTCGCGCGGAGGTGAACCGCGCCGACGAAGAGGCTCAGTTCTCGTATCAGAAAAAGAAAGGAGTAGCAGCAGAACGTAAAGAGGCCAAGTTCGAGAAAGAAGAAGCTGAAAAGTATACCAGATTAAAAGAGGAATTGGTGAGACGCAATGTTGAATAGTGTTTCCTTAGATATTATGATAATTTATAATTACCTACTGTCCTTGTGCTATGCTTACCACAGACATAATATACACTAATAAATTAGAACTATAAAGTAACTCATTAAATGTTATATTTTAGAAATACTAAACTAACATAAAAACAGATTACTGAATAATTGATCTTCTTATGCTATATTTTGTTATAATTATCAAGGTAAAAAACAGTTATATATTTTTTTTGTTATTTATCTGTAAACAATGTTTTTTGGTCATCAGCAACAACAAAAAGTGGAGTTGCAACTGTTCCATCTATACCACAATGAGAAAGACATCCAGACGAACGAGGAAGAGCTGCAGCACAAGCAGCAGGAGCTCACCAAGGTGGAGAACAAACGGCAGAAGGCAGAAGATGCCCTGAAAGAAAAGAAAAAGGAGGCAGGCACGGCACAGCGAGAAGTTGCCAAGATCGAGCAAGAGATTAGAGAAGTGGTAAGGCTTTTCTTTTCATATCGTGTTTGTCTGGTATGTATTTTACAATGTGACAGTTGGACAACACTTTGTTTTCTTATTTATTTACATATTTTTGGTATCACTGATAGATTGCTTCAGAATTCGCAAAACGAAATCGCCACCCTAAGTATGTGTCAGTTGGCAAACTGTAGTTCGAATACAGTTTAGGAGATATGAAATACCTCAATGTAGCGATTTTGTTATACTATTTGTCTCCAACCATAAACTTATGATATTTCCTTACGTGTCTACTAATAACCAAGATTTTTTTATAAACAAAATTTGTTGGGTAATAATACTTTTAAATTAAATACCAAAATATGTTTAATTTCACAGGAAGCTGAGGTGTCAAAGAAACGGCCAACGTTCATCAAAGCAAAGGAGCGTGTGACACATACTCAGAAAAAACTGGAGAGTGCTATCAAGACTTTAGAGCAAGCGAAGAAGGCCCATGAGGCACATCAGGCAGATATCAGGTACACGAGTGATTTCTTCATGGAAAATAATCATGATTATTATACTGAAAAAGTGTCCTACTTTGACACTTATTGTTTACTTTGAAACTTATCTGTCAGTCATGTACTAAATGCTAAATGTAATTAATTACATCATAGTTCGATAATAATTAAGATGTGATATTTTATCGCTTTGTTTTTTACCAGGAAACTGGAAGACGAGCTCCGTGAAATCGAAGAACAGAAGGCTGCGTGGGAGCAGACCATCGTCGGCACCAGCCACACGCGCGCCGATGTACATCTAGAAGAGGCTCAGGTTAGTTGCTTATTACACATAACATGTCGCGATCATTGGGGTCACAATTGATTGCAATATGCGTATTAATTGAAATGCAAATAGGTAAGAAAGATGTGCTCTATTACTAATGAATATCAACTGAATATTGTGTTATTTTAACATTCTCATTATAACATCTATAGATACCTATGGTGACATCAGTTTGTCCCACTCTCTAGATTCGTGAGTACGAGGAGCTGAAGATGGAGGCGTCCCGGCAGGCGGCGCGCTACCTGCAGGAGCTGGACTCTGTCAACCGCGAGCAGAAGGCCGACCAGGACCGCCTCGACAACGAGCTGCGCCGCAAGGGCGAGGTCGAGAACAAGCACAGGCAGAAGGTCAGATCTTTACCACGTTCACCTTAATGGCACGGGACAGTGGAATACTTTGTTATTTTATTCAAAGTTTCTTAGGTTTTAATTCGATATTCTTTCTTCTTTTTGTAGGGTCACGAGCGAAATGAAGCTATGAAACGAGTGGAGAAATTGAACGAGCACATTAAGAGTTCAGAGCAGTCGCTCGAGGAGCAGAAGCGACTTCGCGCCGAATTACAGGTATGTACAAAATTATACATTTTTATATCTTTTGAGTAATGTAGTTTACATCTGGAGGAATATCCTACAAATTCAGACAAATTATTTAAAATCAAGCATAATAAGAAGTGAATGCTCACTCAATATAATACTTTTACGGATATATGGCTTCTTAAACACCTAAAATTGTGCTGAACGTTATGAGGTACGATACCTCGTTACGTATAGTATATAAGTTACTATTACCATACATTACAGTATTTGCTTTCTTTATATACATCGTATGTGTTCGAAGTCGCTAGAGTTTATCAGCTGACGTTCGCGCGAGTTAACCGAAGGCGGAGATGCGAGACGTTATCGGAAGGTCGTGTCCAGGCGGACGTGGGGTCGTGCCGCGGCAAGGCGGCGGCGCTGCAGTCGGCGCTGGAGGAGGTGGCGGCGCAGCTGGGCGACGCGCGCGTCGACAAGCACGAGGAGGCGCGCCGCCGCAAGAAGCAGGAGATCGTCGAGAACTTCAAGCGCGACATCCCCGGCGTGGTACGTGCGCGCCGCTCCGGCCGACCTCGGGGTGGATTTTTTTTTCTTAAGATAGAATATGCGTATTTTTTTGGACTATGATGTATTTGTTGTGGCCACGTGACGCTGATACGGTGATGTTTTTCGTTACTTTGGTAGTGTAATTATTTCAAAACTATAAATATTTTGACTAATTAGAATTTCCGAACGGTGTTGTTCCATGCAGGATAATTGAGATAAAAGATTGTATGCTCTATCTGTGGATTTCCCGCTGCCTTCTAGAATTTAAAAAAGAGATTATTGTACAAGAAAAACATTGCTACGCAATCGGTTATCTAAATTATTTAGTAAAACGTCCTTTCTGGTTGCAGTACGACCGCATGATAAACATGTGCCAGCCGACGCACAAGCGGTACAACGTGGCCATCACGAAGGTGCTGGGCAAGTACATGGAGGCGATCGTGGTGGACACGGAGAAGACGGCGCGGCGCTGCATCCAGGTGCTGAAGGAGCGCATGCTCGAGCCCGAGACCTTCCTGCCTCTCGACTACATCCAGGCCAAGCCGCTGCGTGAGAGACTACGGTCAGTATTCACAGGACAGTATTTGTTACTAAATGAGATTTAAATAAAAGATGTTAAGTAGAAAATATTTGTTCGCTCATAAGTTCGAAAGGTGCATGTTCTGTGTTCATTATCGCATCTGCTCATACACACTGGTATATCGTATCAAACACGTATCTCACACGTCTTATAATAATCTGATTAGCACATTTTTAAACGTGATAAACTTACGATCAATCAATTTTTAAAAGGCTTTCGTAACCTAGGTATCAGTAAATCTAATAACGGGAGTTCTAAGTGAACTTGAGTTAATGCATTCTCGCCCCTGATGATTTAGTTCGGATATCTCGGAGGTTAACTCATCCGACTCTACTGACTAGAATACAGGTACGGTATACTCCTGCGGTAAGGCAGGAATAGGTGGCATCGAAATGGTCGGAATACATGTGTTGACCATTATCGTTCGCCGCAGAGACATAAAGGAGCCGAAGAACGTGAAGCTGCTGTTCGACGTGCTGCGGTTCGAGCCGGCCGCCATCCACCGCGCCGTGCTGTTCGGCACCAACAACGCGCTCGTCTGCGAGACGCCCGAGGACGCCTCGCGCGTCGCCTACGACCTCGACCGCACCAAGAACAGCAGATACGATGTAAGTACCGGAATCGCCCATTCTATATTATGACAATAGGATTTAAGTGCACGCGCATACACAGAGCTGAAGTGAATTATGGCTGTGTTCTGTTTGTTTGTAGCTACGAAAGATAGGCCTAAAAAATAGCTTTTTTGACCTATAGCGTTAAAGTAAATAATATGTGTGTCGCAAGCGCTCCATCGTCGATTTTCAATCCCGTACACGGCTAATTGCAATATTGAAATGCAATATTACTGGGCACAAAAAAACATAAACATGGAACCATAACTACAAAAAGCAATTGTATTTTATTAATCGAAGTACTTGAAACATACTAAAATAAAAAGTGGAAAATACCTTTTATATCAGACAATAATTTTGGTTGCAATTACAGGCTCTGGCATTGGATGGGACGTTCTACCAGAAGTCGGGCATTATATCCGGCGGTTCTTTGGACTTGGCACGAAAGGCCAAGCGGTGGGACGAAAAGCATCTATCACAGCTTAAGGCCAAGAAGGTTGAATATAGATCACTTTATAACCGTACAATGTCGTTTCAATGATTACAAACATGTCTAATATGTCATTTTTCTTATTATTAGGAGAAACTTACGGAGGAACTACGTGAATCGATGAAGAAATCACGAAAGGAATCTGAGTTGACAACAGTAGACTCACAGATTCGCGGTCTTGAATCTCGCCTAAAATATGCACTGACTGACAGGGATACCACTGTATGTATAAACCTAATCTTGTTTATGACCTAATATAGTGTTTTATGAAAATATTTATGATCTAAATGGTTTATTTTTTGTAGTTGAAACAAATTAAGGCACTGGATGCAGAAATTGCAGAGTTCGAACGCAAGATTGACATGTTTGGGGTGAGTTTTGCAATGTTTTGACACAAACACACTAATATTGCTTGCAAATATTGAACGATGGCTACCATCACATGTAATACGGAATATACATGAGATAAATCAATATCAATTGAGTTAAAGGTTACTTATTTTTTTTAGTGGTATGTTTTTTATAAGTAACCCCATTTTCTTCAAGTCAATGACTTGTTGTCCATCACCATATCGGAAGTAAGTTTATATTTTATACTCTCAGCCGCAAGTGGAGGAGATCGAGCGTACGATCCACGCGCGTGACATTAAGATCCAGGAAATCAAGGAGAACATGAACAATGTAGAGGACGTCGTGTTTCGCGGCTTCTGCCGGGACATCGGCGTTGCCAATATACGGTCAGTTTGCATACAAGCATCGTACAGCTAATCTGATGCAGCTTAATTAATTACAGTAACTGCCAATCATGTAGCTGTAACTATTTTTATGTTCAATTGCTGCACACAATTGTTCCCGCAACTTGGGGAGGCTTGAATGTATTTCACCAAGCTGTTCCGATGAGGATCGATGAAGCGAGGTGTGAGTTAGAGGCTAACCTATGTCGGACATTTTCAAATCGTTCATGAAAATAATGAAGATAAGACTACCAACAACCACAAGACAGTGACAACAATCAGGGCTGATGAGCCATAATGTGCTTCCGAAGTAGGAAAGTGCACATGGAAACAAAAATACCTATTTATTTATGATACTCTTTGCAGTCAGTATGAAGAGCGAGAGTTGCGCGCACAACAAGAGCGCGCCAAGCGGCGCATGGAGTTCGAAGCGCAAATTGATCGTATCGCTTCTAACTTAGAGTTTGAGCGGTCAAGAGACACTCAGAGTAAGTGCTTGACGTTACTTTTCGTTTTTATATTAAATTATATAATAATATTTGGTATATTTACTGTGTTCTTATTTAGTTTTTTTATTTAACATATTTTTAGTTCATAGAAATTAACGATTTATTCTTATTTGTGAATACTGATAATGATAATCCAGTAGGCCAAAATTTTCTTTATATTCACTCAACAAAGACCTCGAACTACAATAGTCGTCTCATAGTTAGTGGGTCATGAATTCCGTCTTTACCGTAAGGATACACGGGGCGCGTTCATAGGGCCCCCGGCTTCGTCGTTTCGAACTTTTCAATTGGGGTTTTTAAACGATTACTTCGCAACGGGGCCCCAAATCTCAGTGCGCCCGAAACGAAGAAGAACCGTCGCGGTTCGTCGCGTTCGGTCGGGCGGGTGCCAGCGCGCGGGGCGTGTAGCGGGGCGTGTAGCGGTGCGTGTGTCGCAGAGAACGTGACGCGGTGGGAGCGCACGGTGCAGGACGGCGAGGACGAGCTGGAGGCGGGGCGGCAGGCCGAGGCCAAGCAGCGGCAGGACATCGACCGCGAGCTGCGCCGCGCCGACGCGCTGAAGGCCGAGCGCGCCGCCGCGCGCGCGCGCCTCGACGCCGCCGACGACGCCGTCGCCGCCGTTAGTCCGCACGTTACGCCGATATCGTCCGATCGGTCGTTTCGAAAACCACTCGAGAGAGGTTTCTTTCCGACGTGCCCTCTAGGCTATGAACGCTTCCTCGGGGAATGACGTTTCGGCATTTTAAAACTCGAATACTTAAAGTTGAGCCCAAAAAATAATTCCTTTAAAACTCGTTTATTAGTGAATGACGTGGTTTTTATTGATTTCAAATTAAAGTCTAATTGTATAAGTTAAATGGTTTTTGAAATGACCGATTCGAAATATACATCAGTACTTGATAAAATGTTATTAAGATTAGATCGAACATTTTCTATTGCTATTCATCCATTTTTTTAACATTACTTGCAATTCGTTAAACGATATTAATTAAATTCAATTTCTTCTAACTTTTACCACCTAGTTTTCATGTTAAAAGTAGAAAATAATAAAAATTTCGAAATCTCTCAGGCCCGTAAGGAGGTGGCGAACATTACGAAGGACATCCAGTCGGTGCAGAAACAGATCGCTAGCATCGAGGCGCGCATCGAGAGCCGCCGCTCCGACAGACACAACATTCTTCGCCAGTGCAAGGTCACTCATACTATCATTTATCGAGTTTGATGTATAACAGTTTTAAAAATAAAAAATAAAAGCGCAGCTTATAGAATTTTGGTGCGAAGTGGATCTTCATATTAATTTCACGTTTTTTTTTTATAACCCTCGTTTATGCACATGACACACGATTATATTGCAATAAATGTTGCATGAAAATCATTGCATTATTATTGACACATAAATTATCAATCCGTGTACAGATCGATGACATCATAATTCCTCTGCTAGAGGGCAACCTGGACGACACAGCGGAGGGCGAGTCCGAGCCCTCCTCCATGTCCACCACGCAGCAGTACCAGCGAGAGTCTAGGTTAGTGTTACGAACGACAAGCATAAATCAAACCAGTCTCGGGAGAGCTACTGCAAGATCATACGCCTATACGTTAAAAACTGTTTGATAGCTGCCTAACCAGCGTTTTGTGGTTGTGTTGTGTTACATATGATTCGGGGTTTAGTTTTACGTCATTCGATAACAAAAACCTAATTAGTCTTAATTATGCAAATAAACGATTTAGGCTTTAAGGTCAACCAACTATAAAGAGCAACTGCAGCGTACAGATACGGTAAAGGTACTTACGTCGTGTACAGGATCCGCGTGGACTACCGGCGGCTGCCCGAGGCGCTGAAGGAGCTGGAGGAGGCGGACGAGATCAAGCGTAAGGCCGACAAGCTGCAGAAGGCCATCAACTCGCTGCAGAACACCGTCGACAAGATACAGGCGCCCAACATGCGGGTATGGACATGTTCCCCTCATGTTACCGAAGTTAAAATATCAACAGAATTCATAACATATGAAAGAATTAAAGATATGATATTGCATATCACGTTTATGTTCGTGTTCCGATCCGGTAGTAGTATAAGAAAAAATATTGTGACGTACAATTTTTAAGTGCCCCCGTGGGCCTATAGAAAATAAATATATTTCATTTCATTTCAGGCAATGCAAAAACTCAACGAAGTAAGAGAGAAGGTGAATGCCACTAATGAAGCCTTTGTAGCCGCGCGTAAGCGGGCACATAAAGCCAAACTAGCTTTTGAAAAGGTATTTTTATTCATATAATAATAATTAATTTTAATGTTTATCTATTTCATAAGTAAAAAACATCTTCAGATAATTCAATAATATATAATTTACAGGTAAAAAAAGAGCGTCACGATAAGTTCATAGACTGTTTTGAGCACGTGGCCAACGAAATTGATGCTATTTATAAGGTAAATTAACACACTAATTGATTCTCTTTACATATATTTTCGTAATGTGTAAGTTACATGGCAGCTATGGTTAAAGTATCAAAATGGTTAAGGCTATACACTAGCACAAAAATGACGAAATCTTTGACGTTTTATCTAAACATTACAGTTACTAGAACATTGTTATAATACCAAAATCCTTTAATCAACATAAATTAGCGGTAGTCAGGTCCCTGATTGTCCATGTGTTGGCAGGCGCTAGCCATGAACCAATCGGCGCAGGCTTTCCTGGGCCCCGAGAACCCCGAGGAGCCTTATTTGGACGGTATCAACTACAACTGCGTGGCGCCCGGCAAGCGCTTCCAGCCCATGTCCAACCTCTCCGGCGGTGAAAAGACCGTGGCCGCACTCGCACTACTGTTCGCCATTCACAGGTATGCCGCATATTATAAACTCAGCTTTATGTTTAAAATATTCCATGATTTTATTAGCTTTTGCGGTGAACGTTCGCATAGTCTTACAATGCGTCCATTACTCCTCAAGCTTGGTCCGTTTGTAAAGAAAATAAAACCGATTTGGCAAAATAAAACAATTTTTGCTGCACATGTAGTTTTGAAGTTTTAACTCTTTGCTAGGTCAATAGTTTATATCAATATTATTGTTGTATTTGCAGCTACCAACCGGCGCCGTTCTTCCTGCTGGACGAGATAGACGCGGCGCTGGACAACACCAATATCGGAAAGGTAGCCTCCTACATCCGCTCCAAGAAGGGCAGCCTGCAGACCATCGTCATCTCGCTTAAGGAGGAGTTCTACGGGTGCGCAGACGCGCTCATTGGCATCTGCTCAGAGGTATAAGATTTTAACCATTAAGTTTGACTTTACATCATGTAATAATTATGTAGGACTTTTCAATTCTGATACATTTTACTATGAATGCAATGAAATATATTTATTTTGGAAAAACCTACAGAGGTACTTAAAATTATCAGTTACAATATTTTTATACTACTATTACCGGATCGGAACATACTAAGAACATCAGTCAAGAAACTTCGAAACGATGAGCAGCATATCGGTTGCGTTCTCAGAATTTTCAAGAATTGAATGTTAGATGCTTTACTTAATAAAATCATTAAAATAGTTGATACATTTTTTAATCTAGTACTTTATTAACGCTCCCATCCACCAAGACTTATAATCTATTATATAGGCAAGTACTGTTTTTTTATTTCCAGCCGGCCGACTGCCTCGTGAGCGACGTCATCACGCTCAGTCTCGAGAGCTACCACGACTAGGCGATGCCTTCGGCTTCACATTCAGATTCCCATTATTTACATATTATTTTGTTTGTAAATGTTAAGTTATAACAATGTCTATGGATTCATATTGTGTTTTATTTTGCACCTTGTTAAATATTTCTAAACTGAAAGACTCGTCACTCACTTATGATTAGTAAACAATAATTACAGTAGGGAGCCCACGATGCTAAATCGGGATTTACTAAAGCGTCATAGATACCTATTGGGTTGCGAAGCTTAGATGATAAAAAGAAAAAATGTCATATAATATATACCCTTTTATCAGTGGGGGGAGCGGCGTTGCATCTTCAAAAATGTAAAAAAACAGTTGCATTGACGTACTAGAGCGCGTCAGATTGATATCATGCATGTCCTACGTATTTTCAAAAATGTACGTATGTTAAACTGATTATTTCCATGATGGGGGTGGTTGTACGTAAGGGTTGAAAGTATTTTTTTTTTACTAATCTGATCCTTTATCCTGGACTGGCGACCTTATATATGAGGCTCATACGTGGTGGGAGTACTTAACAGAGTACAAGGTATCCCCCTGTATATTAATCTGCCGTGGTTTAGTGAATCCCAAAATCCCCTGTTAGACTCCCCTATTATTACTGTAGTTTTCTTAGAGACATACGCATCATCATCAACCCATTGCTATCCCACTGTTGGGCACTGGTCCTCTCAGAATGAGAAGGATTAGGCCGTAGTCCACCGCGCTGGCCAAGTGCGAATTGGCAGACTTCACACACCTTTGAGAACTTCTTTTTTTTTAAAGAACTCTCAGGCGTGTAAGTTTCCTCACGATGTTTTCCTTCACCGAAAGCAAGTGACAATTTCTAATACGCACATAACTTAGAAACATCAGAGGTGCATGCCTGGGATTTGAACCTCGAACCTCCCGTTTGAGAAACCGAGTTTCTAACCATTAGGTTATCACTGCTTTATCAATATTACGAGTAGGTAAATCTTGATTATACTTGAAGCTATTTCTGGATAGTTTTTACTTGTACTCTTGTTATAAATAAATTGTATAAGTGAAAGATAAGTAACACAACTTAGGTAGTGATTAGCTAAATCCATCTTTTTTATTAGAGTAGATAAGAATAATATTATTTTCTACTAGCTGTGCCCGCGGTGTCACGCGCGTCCAAGAAAAAGTTATCATGATGTAAAGAGCACGGTCGGTAATAAGGGTTGCAATTTTACGCGTGGACCCTAATTATTTTTCATAGGTAAAAGTAAGCCTAAGTTACTCTTTGTAACATCAGCTATCCGCCAGTGAAAGTCTCGTGAAAATCGGTTCAGCGGTTTCGGAGATTAGCGAGAAAAAACAGACAGACCGACAGACACAACATTTATTAATAGTTTTTTTGATATAAGTAAACTGCATACCTTCGTATGCATTTGGTTAACACCTATTATTTTAACCTTGCAAACAGACACTCCGATTCTATTTATCTGTATAGATTTTAACACAATTATCACTACATAGTATAAAATAAAGTAGCTTTCTCTCTCCCTATATTCCTTTGTATGCTTAAATCTTTAAAACTACGCAACGGATTTTGATGCAGTTTTTTTTAATAGATAGAGTGATTGAAGA